>WBZZ01002667.1:62500-70000 GCA_019918135.1 Paulinella micropora | reverse complement strand
TGAGCACCGTAAGCTTGCGCAAGCTACAATCATGACATTGTATGAGGCCTAAACCCCCGCAGGGACCTAGCCCGGGCTATGCAACACTGGACGGCTATGATGGAATGCAGTCACCAATACGGACTAGAGTTTGTTCTTGTGTTTTTGTTTGAGGTACCCGTTGTGATATGAAGTCGTAGAGATATCTTTCAAATTTCGCTACTGCTTCGTCACACGACAAGCGTTTGATGAGCGAGGAGGGGAGGATGAGAGGGAGTGCGGATTGGAGTTCTTCTTCAATGCCTTTCCATTCGCTTGGTGTTGATGGCAATACCAGGCGTTTTCTTCTTTCGGTTGGTTCTTTCGGGGCACTTCTTGTCCGATGGACGAAATGGGAGTATGTCTCGGCGTCAACACAGTGGGTGGAATCCAGGTTGATAATGCCGGGTTGCGACTTGTAGTCCGGATGGACGTGCGCTTTTGGGCTCTTCTTTTCGAGGAGAGATAGATAGATAGATAGATAGATAGATAGATAGATAGATAGATAGATAGATAGATAGATAGATAGATAGATACATGCATATGTATGTATGTATTTTTTTATGTACGCAGGATGCTGTATCAGTCAAGATTGACGAAAGCGACATATATACATACGTACATACATACATACATAGATACATACATACATACATACATACGCACAGGATGCTGTCTCAGTGAAGATTGACGAAATCGACATAGATGCATAGATACATACATACATACATACATACATACATACACATATACATACAGACACATATCATACTTACATACATACATACATACACATATACATACATACACATATCATACATACATACATACATACATACATATATACGTACGTACAGGATGCTGTCTCAGTGAAGATTGACGAAATCGGTGAATTGACTGGTAGCACAAAGAAGGAGGTACAGGAAAAACCAACAAGCTTTAGTGTATATTTCAAACACACAAGCAATCCAAAGACGCTTGCAGGTTCTGCTGCCCAACTCCAATTTTCAAGCACAAGTCTCTTTGGTACAGAGAAAAAATAAGGCTCTACTGATGCATCGTTCTCCTCTCTTTGTGTTCGTATTTTGTTTTTTGTAGGTATTCTAAGAGGGCATTTAGATAGTACATTACATGTGTTACTATTCATATGACATCTAGAAATACTATGGCATGTATTACTGTTTCATATGATATCTAGAAATAATATGGCATGTGTTACTATTCATATGGCATCTAGACATAGTATGACACGTATTATTACTCATATGACATCTAGAAAAAGTATGGCGTGTGTTACTATTCATATGACATGTAGAAATAATGTGACATGTATTACTATTCATATGGCACCTAGAAATAATATGACATATATTACCATTCATATGACATGTATAAATAATTTGACATGTGTTACTATTCATGACATTTAGACATGGTATGACATCTGTTACTATTCATATGACATCTAGAAATAATGTATTACTATTCATATGACATCTAGACATGGTATGACATGTATTACTATTCATATGCCATCTAGACATGGTATGACATGTATTACCATTCATATGACATCCAGAAATAATATGACATGTATTACTATTCGTATGACATCCAGCAATAATATGACATGTATAATAATTCATATGACATCTAGAAATAATATGATATGTTACTATTCATATGACATCCAGAAATAATATGACATGTATTGTAATTCATATAACATATAGAAATAATATGATATGTGTTACTGTTCATATGGCATCTAGACACAGTATGACATGTTTTGCTATTCATATGATATCTAGAAATAATATGACATGTGTTACTGTTCACCGACCGGCAGCAGAAAGAAGGAGGTGTGTATTACATTTTGACAGAATGTTTACATGTGTTGCTATCGTGCTAAATCGGTACACTGACTGATAGCACAAAGGATAGATAGATAGATAGATAGATAGATAGATAGATAGATAGGATAGGATAGGATAGGATAGGATAGGATAGGATAGGATCGGATCGGATCGGATCGGATAGGCTAGGCTAGGCTAGGCTAGGCTAGGCTAGGCTAGGCTAGGCTAGGCTAGGCTAGGCTAGGCTAGGCTAGGCTAGGCTAGGCTAGGCTAGGCTAGGCTAGGCTAGGCTAGGCTAGGCTAGGCTAGGCTAGGCTAGGCTAGGCTAGGCTAGGCTAGGCTAGGCTAGGCTAGGCTAGGCTAGGCTAGGCTAGGCTAGGCTAGGCTAGGCTAGGCTAGGCTAGCTAGGCTAGGCTAGGCTAGGCTAGGCTAGGCTAGGCTAGGCTAGGCTAGGCTAGGCTAGGCTAGGCTAGGCTAGGCTAGGCTAGGCTAGGCTAGGATAGGATAGGATAGGATAGGATAGGATAGGATAGGATAGGATAGGGTAGGGTAGGGTAGGTATGGGTAGGTATGGGTAGGTATGGGTAGGTATAGGTAGGTATAGGTAGGTATAGGTAGGTATAGGTAGGTATAGGTAGGTATAGGTAGGTAGGTAGGTAGGTAGGTAGGTAGGTAGGTTGGTAGGTAGGTAGGTAGGTAGGTAGGTAGATAGATAGATAGATAGATAGATAGATAGATAGATAGATAGATAGATAGATAGATAGATAGATAGATAGATAGATGAGATGTCGCAAAGGAATGTAGTCCTTGCAAAGGAACGCAGTTTCACATCAAACAATAATTTGTGTACTGTGCATGTGTCCGGGATGGGAATCACGGGTAGACTGTGTTCTGGAAAAAGAAGAGGAAGGACGTTGAAGAAAAAGGCAATCTAGGAATGGAGAGTGGGAGGATAAGGAAGAAGAGAAAGAAAAGGAAGCCGTTAGTCCAAGTGTTTTGAGCACCGTAAGCTTGCGCAAGCTACAATGATGACATTGTATGAGGCCTAAACCCCCGCAGGGACCTAGCCCGGGCTATGCAACACTGGACGGCTATGATGGCACATGACAGGCATTTGATGAGAGAGGAGGGGAGGATGAGAGGGAGTGCGGATTGGAGTTCTTCTTCAATGCCTTTCCATTCGCTTGGTGTTGATGGCAATACCAGGCGTTTTCTTCTTTCGGTTGGTTCTTTCGGGGCACTTCTTGTCCGATGGACGAAATGGGAGTATGTCTCGGCGTCAACACAGTGGAATACAGGTTGATAATGCCGGGTTGCGACTTGTAGTCCGGATGGACGTGCGCTTTTGGGCTCTTCTTTTCGAGGAGGCCCGAAAGGTCTTCGTAAGGGTGAACATGAGCAAAATCTTCTCCAGGGGGTTCAGGCGGTGCAGAGCACGCACTGGGAGGGTGACGGCAGATAGATAGATAGATAGATAGATAGATAGATAGATAGATAGATAGATAGATAGATAGATAGATAGATAGATAGATATGTTTGGTCTATCAGCACTGCATATCCGAAGACATAGGCATCCATTCTACCCCGCCGCCAATCGGCGGCTGGGTAGCGGGCTGGGAGATAGCACTAAGCTTAGAATTTATGCAGTCTGAAGGTTCTACGCGTGTCCTCTTGTGGGGTCTTTGAGTGTCCGGCACGGAGGAGTTGGGACTGGAAGAGTTATCGGGCGCACGGTGTGATTGGTCGCGAGGTCGTTTGGAAGCAACGTAACTCCTGATGTCCTGCTGGCCGTCTCGATCGGCAGCGGGCCTCAGAAGGCGGGCCAACTCTTTGCCTCGGGTTTCGTAGGCTTGTTGGACAAAGAATCGGATATGTGCATCCGCGCTCGGGCACGGAATGCGCTGTCGCGTTGGGGCCCCCAAAATAAACGTGCTCATTCCTGTTTCCGAGCCCTCATCGGATAATCCTGATAAGAACTGGCTACAGCTGGGCTTGCCCTTGCGCTCGCAAGTGCAATGTGCCTTGATCATGTCCATCATGAGACCCCTGTCGCTACCGATCACAGTCAAGGAGGAAAAATAGATAGATAGATAGATAGATAGATAGATAGATAGATAGATATATAGATAGATAGATAGATAGACAGACATAGACAGATAGATAGATAGATAGATAGATAGATAGATAGATAGATAGATAGATAGATAGATAGATAGATAGATAGATAGATAGATAGATAGATCGATAGATCGATAGATCGATAGATCGATAGATCGATCGATAGATAGATAGATAGATAGATAGATAGATAGATAGATAGATAGATAGATAGATAGATAGATAGATAGATAAGTAGATAAGTAGATAGATAGATAGATAGATAGATAGATAGATAGATAGATAGATAGATAGATAGATAGATAGATAGACAGACAGACAGATAGATAGATAGATAGATAGATAGATAGATAGATAGATAGATAGATAGATAGATAGATAGATAGATAGATAGATAGATAGATAGATATGTTTGGTCTATCAGCTCTGCATATCCGAAGACATAGGCATCCATTCCACCCCGCCGCCAATCGGCGACTGGGTAGCGGGCTGGGAATGGGCACTAGGCCCCGAATTTGTGCAGTCTGACGGTTATACGCGATAGATAGATAGATAGATAGTTAGATAGATAGATAGTAGATAGATAGATAGATAGATAGATAGATAGATAGATAGATAGATAGATAGATAGATAGATAGATAGATGCATAAGATAGAAAGATAGATAGATAAGATAGATAAGATAAGATAGATAAGATAGATAGATAAGATAGATAAAATAGATAAGATAGATAGATAAGATAGATAAAATAGATAGATAAGATAGATAGATAAGATAGATAGACATAATATTGCATGTGTTACTATTCACCGACTGGCAGCACAAAGAAGGTGTATGTTATTTACATACGTTTGCAAGTTGGCATGACCTGTCAAATACTTGCTTAAGGCCCGTTCTACACCACCCACATTTCCGGATTCTGGGTGTAAAAGTGGCACCACAGGCCAGGCTTTTCAGGAAGCAAACCCAGAAAGTGGCACCAGAAACCCGGAATTCTGGGTGGTGTAGAATGACTCTTGGAATTGTCGTGACATTTCAAGTAATTGCCACCGATGATGTGATATATGAAGTGACATTTCAATTAATTGTCAACGACGATATGATATATGAAAAGTTGACATGTTTTACCATTTCGACTCCCACAAGTCATACATGTAAATATTATGTCCATATGTATGTATGTATGTATGTATGTATGTATGTATGTATGTATGTATGTATGTATGTATGTATGTATGTATGTAAGTGTAAGGTGGTTCGTATGATTGCAGATTGGATATGTTATGTTTGTGTGCATGACATAACATAGCGTATATGTACGTATGCATGCATGTATGTATGTATGTATGTATGTATGTATGTATGTATATATGTATGTATGTATGTAATGTATGTATGTTTGTATTTTTGTATGTATGTATGTATATGTATGTATGTATGTATGTATGTATGTATATGTGTATGTATGATAGTATGTATGTATGTATGTATGTATGTATGTATGCATGCATGTGTATATGAATGTATATATATATATATATATATATATATATGTATGTGTGTATCAGGTGGTTCGCATGATGGCAGATTGGATATGTCATGTTTGTATGCATGACATAACATAGCGTATATGTATGTATGTATGTATGTATGTATGTATATATGTATGTATGTATGTATGTATGAATGTATGAATGTATGTATGTATGTATGTATGTATGTATGTATGTATGTATGTATGTAAGTAAGTATGTATGTATGTATGTATGTATGTATATGTATGTATGTATGTATGTATGTATGTATGTATGTATGTGTATATATGTATATATGTATATATGTATGTGTGTGTCAGGTGGTTCGCATGATGGCAGATTGGATATGTCATGTTTGTATGCATGACATAATATAGCGTATATGTATGTATGTATGTATGTATGTATGTATGTATGTATGTATATTTGTATGAATGTATGTTAGTATGTATGTTAGTATGTATGTTATGTATGTATGTATGTATGTATGTATGTATGTAAGTAAGTAAGTAAGTAAGTATGTATGTATGTATGTATGTATGTATGTATGTATACATGTATATATGTACTGTGTATGTGTGTGTTTTAGGTGGCTCGCATGATGGCAGATTTGACATGTTATGTTTGTATGCATGACATAACATATCATTGTATGTGTGTGTATCAGGTAGTTCGCATGATGGCAGATTGGCCAGGCAGTCTCAGTTACAACACAGACTCGGTACAAAATACAACATACTTACACGCATACATGCATAGATACATAGATAAATAGATACAGACATACAAACATGTACACCTACATATGTACATGTGCAGGTGCGAGTAAAGATAACGGAGATTGCGGCCATGACGGGCAGCAACGAGCAGGAGGTAGAGAGCAGTAGTGGTAGAAGTAGAAGTAGTAGTAGTAGTAGTAGTAGTAGTAGTAGTAGTAGTAGTAGTAGTAGTAGTAGTAGTAGTAGTAGTAGTAGTAGTAGTAGTAGTAGTAGTAATGATCACCGCCACCATCATCGTTATCCTCCTCCTCCTCCTCCTCCTCCTCCTACTCCTCCTCGTCGTCATCTTGTCGTTCCTGTCAGGTGGGTCGTATGGTAGTGAGGTGTCCACAGTTGCTTGGGCTCAATATGGACTCGATGCGGGAAAAGATACGAGGTATGTATGTACGTATGTAACAGGTGGTTCAAAAGTTTCTCCCCATACTTCAACCCTATCTTCCCCTTAGCTAGCGCTGCAGCCTGTAGCTCAGGTTGTATGCACAGCAAGTACAGCACTCACAGGCATGTGTCCCTCAACCGCACCTCCCACTCGCTTTCCCTGGCGAGAGTTTGAAAAAGTTGGAAAAGTCTCAAAAATCGGGTCCAACAGAAGGCCGATTTTCGAAACTGTTTCAACTTTTCCAAATTCTCTCCAGCACGAGCGAGTAGGGAGGTGTGATTGAGGGAAACACATCTGTGGGTATTATGCTTGTTGTACATATCAGCTGCGCCACAGGCTGTAGCGCTTGCTCAGCGAAAGATAGGGTGAAAGTATGTATGCATCCCATTATGCCAGGATGGTCCCCACTGGGACCAGGGTGAGGTTATCTTTATCTGAGCAAGCGCAACTTATATGCACAACACGCATAACGCCATAGATGTGTTCCCTGCAACCATGCCTCTTCACTCGCTCTGTGGCAAGAAGTTAGAAAAGTTGGAAAAGGTCCAAAATCGTCAGACAAAGGACCACCCCTCGGGACCAGGCCAAGTCCCCGCCAAGTCTGCCGATCTGAATTCGATCGAACGCGTTTGCGGATACATGGATGGAAAGCTGAGTGTCAAGCGCCCCACGACCATGCCCGCATTGAAGCCCCAACTGCTCAAGATCTGGACGTGAAGGTGGTGCAGAAATATGCGACAGGGATGAGACAAGATCGATCATTGTCCTCAACACTTGGGGCGAATGGACTAACTGCATCCTGTGCAAGCTCACG
>WBZZ01002667.1:40000-52500 GCA_019918135.1 Paulinella micropora | reverse complement strand
CATGATCCAGCAGTCCGACCGCCAGTTCATCGAACAGAACTTCAAGAACGCCAAAGTCGACATCGCGCAGTACGAGCAGTTCAAAGAGGATTACTTGGCCTCCTTGGAAAAGACGAAGGAAGACTTAGGACCCGGCAACTTACCTGGCTTAGACAAGAAGCAGGGAGGCCAAGGTCCTGCCAAATCTGAGACGAAATCGCGGTAAGTTTCCGGGAAAGCGCCACAAATATCGCGAAACTTTTGCTGCCGTTTCCTACCGTCTTACTTGTCAATTGGTTTAGCCCTTCCGGGTACAAGGTTATATTGCTTATCGATCGAAGTTTAAGAGCCAAAACCATCATGCAACGTTGAGAACTCAGCGTTTCTCCATCAAAGATAGTGTTATGGCATGCTGAAGCTATCGTGTGAAAGCTCAGGTCAAAGTGTCTTTCAGACCGCGTGAGCATGTTCGTATCTTGAAAATTGACAGCGAGAAAGCTTAGCTCAAAGTTAGACTAGGTGGTGTTGCCACTTGACTGTCGCCAGTCATATGGTCAAGGATGTTCAGAGGACGCAGCAGCCCGATTTCAATCTATTACTGGGGGACGTTCCAATCGACGCAATCAATTATCTAACTGTGATTGGATTTTTTTTTTTCAATATCTCCTGGACATGGGACTGCAACTGTTTTAGCCAGTATGTGTAATACGGCTAATAAGCAAGGCTATCTATGCAGTGCGCTCCATTTGAAGGCCCTTGTCATGCGTTTGCAAACGGTGCCGCGCCCTTGAGATCATAACTCAACCATTGGCGAACAAACTTGATGAGATCACAGTTGGATGGCTGAACAAACCCCAGAATTTATCAACTTGCCACTGTTTATTTGCATCATGATTACCGGTAAGCTTAGGTCAGGCTACTTCCCAATATCTAGTTTCAACACAGAGTCGGTTGGTCTGTGTCACAACCTCGCCCGGCTGCAGTGCCTCAACGGTGTGAGGCGAGGGTCCTAAGTCGTTACTTGAAAAGGTCAGGTGACTGTCTGCCACTTCGGGCTTCAAGTTTCGCTTCAATAGGTACCAGTAATTCAACTTACAAGTTTTATTTAAATGGTCCTTTATTGATAATTGCTCTTTCAAGTCGCCCCCTTCCTACTCATCACCGTACTATTAATAGTAACAAACTTGATCACTCATCAATACTGATTTCATTATTGAAACTCAGTATTAATAATGTCAGATGTCTGCGTTTTCTATTAAAAAAAAAAAAAAAAAAATTGAAGTTAGAGTGAACTTCCGTTGTTCCTATTCATTTCCGACGTTACCCGGAGTTACCGTTACTTGGGTAGTTTGATGAAGTTTGTCATAGGGACGGATAATACAAATTCCACTTAATTATTTAGTGACACAGCCGGGACACTATACTTTGCCACTCTAGTGGCAGTATTAACTTAATCAGTCTTAGAACTTGAATAATTTCTAGATAAGTAACCAGTAGCTAAGGATACAGCTGAATCATTTATTAATATTTACCATTACCTTAGTCAAGTTATTAATACACTTATCGTAGTTTGTGATGCAGCTAGTTATAGTTCTCAGAAATCACTTTATTATATATTAATAAATTGCCTTCCCTTACCGGCTTTAGTGACGGTGTGAGACCGTTGATTAGGTAATTACCCGGTCACTCACAATACCCTTGCACTCCGGTTTGCTGAGAGACTCCGTTAGAAGCCACGATACCAATCGACACTTTTAATCCGCAAGTAAGTAGCAGAACTGACAACTTAAAGGTAATAACAAAACTGAAGTAAAGTCCGCACGACTGTAATTATTACACCATTGTTATTGTCCAATCTTGAATACCAATATAGACCGTTACGTCCGTTATTCTCATTGACTAGACTACACGGTCATTCGACTATACGAACAAATTACTTCCCACTCACAAAGTAATTACCAATAGTAAACTTAGTTATCCTACCAACGCTCCCCCTTAGTTAGTTCTATGTCGATATGCAAATTACTAATCAATACATCTACGATTAACAACTATTGCAATGCGATAATGGCCGCCATTTCAAGTTAATATCGAAATGACGTTGGGTCACAAAACTGATAAATTGTCATTCCTGTTCAGTCCAACGTTGCCTTTTTTGTCAAATTGACATCTCGAACTCGTCGATTAAAGCTTCAGCATAGGTCCTCCAAGTTGTACTATCCCCAACGATAGCTCAATGGAAGAGTAAGTCGGTAATATAACCAAACACAGTCCTCAAAAAAGAGAATGATGTCTCGTTATATTAGCTCAGTGACGCAAAGACAAAAAGCCGCCAAAAGACCAGGATCAAATTGGCATTTCAGACGTGTCCGGCCAGACGAAATCTATAAATAAGTTTTTTACCGGATAATTCGGGGGGTGATGTCCACAGTATCCCCTCCCAGTTTTTTATGGCGGAACTTCGTTTCCGACATAATACGCTTTGAACTGATTTCTTTTCTGACTAAGATTCGTTTAGAGTTATGTATGAAGATACATCAACCCACGAATTAGCCGTTATAAAACAACAATGATACTTGCCCCGGTACCAATCGTATATATACTCTAGCACATTCAGTATCTATATTAAAATCTTCCTCTTTCTTCTGTCGATAAGATATTTGTGCAGTATGTCCAAGTATAATGTTTTATGGTTGAGTAATAATGTAATGTCGCCATTTCCATATATATGTAATAACCGGTCGTCGGTTTCCATAAATACATTTACTTTTTGTGAAGACATACCCTTGTATAAATCGGTATCATTTAATATAGTGTCAGGTGATCAAGTCTGACGACTATATCCGAAGTTGGGTTGAGTGCGCCCTAACCTTGCGATATGCTGATAAAAGTAGAGATTGATAGAATCCGGTGTAGCAGTTCATGTTATTAAAATATATCAGTTCTTGATTAGACTGTAAAGTCTTTAATGAGATCATCATTCTGGTACTAATGCGGGTCGTATCCAGGAAACACCATCGCTCACTCAAATAGCGATCGCGTAACGGTGCTGTTTCGTGGCCGTCTCGTCTGTCTCTGCCGAAGCAAGAGAATAGAATGCCTATTTTTTGTCAGCTGTGTCTTGTTAATCTCTAGAAGAATGAATGCTGTAGTAGCTTTAATATCTAAGTAAGGTTGTCGGGACGATATTGGATCAATGCTATGTTCGCAATCGATCAGGTCCACAATACTTCTAGAGAAAAAAATACTTACTATAGACGCCGTTTACGCGCTCGGACTTTACCTGGTGGAGGACCTCCAACCAAAGTTAAGTCTAAGGTAGACTGTTCGAGGACGTCCCAAATTTTGTGAGGGATTGCGCCTTGTGCCAAGTCAAAAGGAATGTCTAGCACCCCTCGTGGTAGTGCTTGTATGGTCCACGCGGTATGATCTTTATCTGTGGGAGATATGGTATCATCCCATGTCTCACGTTTCTTGGCGTCTTTATATACTGGAAGGTATTGTCTTACTTTAGGATCTTCCACTGGATCCAGACTCCTCCAGAAATGTAAGACTGGTTGTATTATTTGTGCCGCAGTCGAAATTCGATTCGATCGCGTATGGCGTTTGTGAGGTACTGCCATGACTCTCATGAGATATAAATCTGAGAGCGTGCCATCGGCTACGTATTGAGCCGCAGGCCTCACCAAGTAAAAAGCGTCTTTGGCCCATGAAATATGTCCCATCGCATCTCCTTCTTTCCAACTGGGGTGAACGAGAGTGTCATTGCCCGCGCGAGGGTCTTGATCTCCGTCATCGCTCCCCTCTTGATGGACTCCTTGCGAACGTGCCGTCCTTATCGCCTTTCTCGGTCGGTCGTAGATAAGGTCATTTTGCGCTCTCCTTATTTGCGCCTCCGTGAACTTTCCTTCCGGCACGTTCGACTCCACCCTTTTGCGGGTCTGAGTCCCCGCCGCACTTTTGCGGTCGGTGGCCCGCTTGTTCTCCAGCTCAGCCTCCTCCTTCTCCGCAATTGGTGCCCTGTAGGCATCCCGTTCCGAGATATCCTCCTGATGGATTGGTGGGACCTCTTTAAAGTCAGCCTCCATCCGTTTGAGTGCTTGATCAACGGACTCATCTTCAAGTAGGAAGGGATCATACTTAATCAGCCTTCGCACATTGACTATTTGAACTTTCCCTCTGCCCCTGATTTTATAATTCAAAGGCCCCATCTGTTCCATGATCTGGTATGGTCCTTTCCAGTTCATGAACAGCTTCGAGCTGACTCCCTGAGGAACCTGAGGATGATACAGTAGTACAATATCCCCGACCTGAAATCTGACTTGATCCAGGTGTGCCTGCCTGACACCTTCAGCATCAGTCTTCCTGCGCTCCGCCTCCCTATGCGCCTGTAATATTTGCTCCGCCTCCATCTTCGCCCGAAGTCTCACCCCAAACAGCTCATCCTGATCTGCCCATGAATCTTTTGGGTGCAGCAGTGAGGCTGGGATGGCGGGCTCACGCCCATATACCAATTGGTATGGCGAAACGGAACCTTTTGAACCACCTAACGCTGTAGAGGGTAGGCAATTCATAGCAAAGGCAAACGAGGATGCTGCCTCCACCCATGCCTTTTGGTTCTCCTTCTTCATACAATACATCTTCAGCGCGGCCTTGAGGGGTCTATGCACCCGCTCTATCTTGCCGTTCGCTCTGGGGTAAAAGGCGGTGACATATTGCCATTTCATGCCGTAATATGCAGATAGCTTGTCGATGACTTCATTATTAAAGTCAGAGCCTCGATCTGAGCATATTTTTCTCGGCACCCCAATCTGTGAGATGATCCTGTCAATCAACACCTTGGCTGTTGTTTCGCCCGTAACGTCTTTGACTGGGACCACCCATATATAGTTGGTGGCTCTGTCTATGGCCGTTAGAAGGTATCTGTAACTTTCCGTCGTGACCGGGAAAGGTCCTACATGATCAGTGTGTAAGAACTCGAACATTCCTAAGTGTAAAGGAAAAGTCCCGATCAGGCCAAAATTCTCCTTCAATGGTGTTTTGGATGTCTTGCATGGGATGCATGCATTGACCTGTTCATCAATATTCTCCTTCATCTTCTTCCACCAGAATCGTCTCGAAATGAACATATGCGTTCTTTGTCGGCCCGGGTGCGCCAGTAGTGGGCAGTTATGAGCAGCGACAAAAATGATGTGTCTGAGTTTCTCAGGAACCCAGAGAGTCCATTTGTCTGGTTGTGATGCATAGCGCCCGTGTTGGCCTTTGTATCACAAGAGACCGTCTCTCCACCCCATCTCCTTCTGTTGCTCCTTAATCTCCTTCGTCATTTTCAGCTCGTTCGGGTTCTTGTATAGCTGTATTAGCTCTTTGAACTCCAAATCGAGAGCCTGTTGCTGTCTCCATGCAGTGGGTGAGGCTATGTGGATAGTCCCATCCTCTAGCTGCACTCCTATCCTCTCAGGGTTTTCGTCTAACTCCTCCTTGTTCTCCTGCGGGGGTTCCACATATGCTTCTTGCTTAATCTCTTCTTGTTTTATCTCCGCCTTCATATTCTCATATGCTTCATAGGACCACTCAGCATCCTCGAGGACATGTGCTGTACAACATATCCCATGATCCGGACCTTGCGGGCTATGACGTAGACCCGATCGGTTCTATTGGACCCCTCTCGCCATCTGCATCGACTCGATATGATGCACTTCGTATGGGCAGTCTGGGGATAGATCCTCCATTTCTGCTGATGATACGAGAGCTGCCACTTCTGAGTGAAACTCTAGCCTGGAGAGGCTGTCAGCGACAACATTTCGCTTGCCGGGTAGATGGACCATTGTAAAATTGAAACATGACAAGAATGCCTGCCATCTCGCTAGACGGCCAGTCTGTTCATGATTCATCAGCCATAGTAAATTCTGGTGATCAGTCCTTACTATAAACTGAGGTCCACCCCATAAATACTCTCTCAAACGTTTGAGGGCCCAGACCACCGCCAGTGCCTCTCTCTGTCTCGTACAATAGTTTCGCTCCGCCGAGCACAACTTTCTACTTATAAACATGATCGGGCGCAACTTTTTCTCCTCATCTTCCTGTTGTAAGACTGCGCCGATCGCGAACTTTGATGCGTCTGTGTCGACTACGAATTGCTTCGAAAAGTCGGGCATCATCAGCACGAGTCCGCCATCCTTCGGATCTTTGTAGACGAGATCTTTGAGCGTGTTGTACGCTTCTAAGGCTTCATCATCCCACTTCTCAAAATCACCGAATTAGATCATTCTCTCCAACTTAGCCCGAGTTGCACCCCAATTGGGTATGAACTGGCTGTAATATTGCGCCATCGCAAGAAATGAGTGCAGCTCTGTGCGATTCTTCGGCCTCTGCCGGCTCATGATCTCCTCCCTCTTCTCTTTGGATATCGAGACTCTATTGTAAGAGATTTCGTACCCCAAATATGTCACACTTGTCTTTGCGAGTTGACAAAACTTCAAATTACATTTCAGGCCAAATAGTTTGATACGCCTGAAAATGTCTGTTAGATGGTCGATGTGCTCTTCCATCATATTGGAGTACACGATAATGTCATCGATGTAACAAAATGCGTACTCTCCCGCCTTCTGTCCTCTTCTCCTCATGAAACCTCCCTCTGTCTGGTCATTATATTTGCTACTCAGCATGCTTTGCATCGCTTTCTGAAAGAGTCCCGGGGCCTGTTTGAGTCCCATCGGAAGTACTTTCCACTGATATATCTCCATTCCTACTACAAATGCAGTCAGCCATCTGGACTTTTCATCCAGTGGAATTTGCCAAAAGCCATTCTTCAGATCAAGGACTGAGTATAGCTTGGCGTTCCGCAATACTCGCCTTCCTTCTTGAAAAGTAGGTAATGGATTTCGTTCCTCCTCTAAAATTTTATTGACGCGGGCATAGTTAACCGTTAAGCGCCATTCTCCTCCCGGTTTAGGCACCAGTCTCGGTTGGGAAACTATTGGAGATGTCGATCTCTCAATGAAATCCTCATCGAGTAACTGCCGTGCTTGTTCTTCTGCGATCTTTGCTTCATGTATACTCAGATTTGCCCGTCGTGGCGCCGGTGAAGGCTCAGCACCTGGTATTTTACAAATAACCGCGGTGAAGTCTTCCGGCTTGACACCTCCCGCTTGAGGGGGGTCAAAAATCATTTTGTTCGCCTTCAATCTCTCTTTCAAAACCTCTTTCTCCTTCTCCGTACCTGCTCCTCCTGCCAATTTCTCGTCTATCGCCGCCTTAAACTCCTCCTCTGACATTCTCTTTTGATGCTTGAGGGGTGCTCTGTCCTCCTCCAAGCCCAACTCTTCTTCTGATACATCGTCCATTCCCGTTTTTTCATATGTGGCAGTGTCTGGTTCGTCATCCTCCGCCAGACCTACCAACATATCTATTAATCTCGCATATTGCAACGGAGCTTTTCGGGTGTAGAAACCATCAAAGCATGTGAACGCTTGAGGAATCAATTTCAACTTGTCCTGGTCTCTGAGCTTCCGCTTGTATGCACTGCTCTGCTCACGAGTCCCGAGACGACAAGCCACCACTAAGTGTTGCTTCCGTGAGGGCACCGGTATCGGATGATCAATAAGCCGGTCCCGTATCTCCTGCGCCCATATCGCCTTCTCATTGTACGGGAGTATGACCGTATATGGTTTATTATTTTCAAAAAGAGTGCGCAGGCACTTTTTCACTTCTGTCAGTGAGCGCGGCCACGTAGGCTCGTCACCCCAGAATTCGGTAATAAAGCTTTTAATATCTTCTGCCGGGATATCAGGGAGTCGTCCCCTTCTCCTCGGTATAAACTCCTGTCTGTCCTTCTCTTCCACCTTTACGTGAAAGCAATACCCGTTGGTAATATATACATCCGCTCCTGCTCCTTCTTCAAATCTCGCCAACGAGGGGCACCTTTTTCCCATGCATATAATCTCCTCTTTCCTCTTTTCAATGAGATCGTCTATCGACTTTTTATGCCATTGTGTAGAGACTGTAGCCGTATAGACCTCCGCCTCTCTCTTGTCTGACAGGTTTGAACCATCTTTAGACACCGCGTCCGTTGGCATATATGCTTCATATGCGTGCGTAATGGCCACCTGTTTCCCTTCCGATGCTACCCCTAGGTGTAGGGCCTCGTATGAGCCAATAGCATGCAGAGAGTCGACAGTATATTCTTCTCCTGGCTCTACACCGTATATGACTCTTTTGGCGGCGCAATCAATCACTACGTTCATTGTCGCCAGTTGGTCGTACGACAAAAGAACAGATCCGTGGTATTCGGGGACAACTTACAAGTCCACTCGATATACTCGTCCGGATTTCAATTTAAAATTTAAAGTGATGATGCCCGTTATATCCGTCCGACTACTAACTCCTTTCAAGGTGCCAGATGATTTTTTCATATTAGTTTCTAACCACGCATGGTGTTTCGTAGTAAATTTCCGGCCGACAATATTAATATTCGCCATAGTATCATTACCAACGTTTATAAAGGTATTTAATGTTTCACAAAAAAGGTTCATATAGCATAAAGCGTCTGGCCGGTGACTTTTTAAGGCCAATACAAGGAGCTTGTGTTATAAAATCTGTATCCTTTTCTCGAGGTTCGCCTCCTCCTCCCTTTCCGCCGTTTTTGTAATGTCTTTTTGGGTATTGTTCACAGGCGAAGGATGATTGTCCTTGCTTTCTCTGTTTGAGACCGTGAGGAGAGGTTGATGTCCTCCATCCTCCTTGTCTATTGTCTGTCTCGGCAAGTTGATGAGATTGATTGCCTGTTCTATTCTTACTTTCTTTGGCTGTGGCTGCGACAGGCCCGCCTGCTTTCTCTTTGCCAGCGCTTTACTCGCCTGCCTATTAGCAGCATGCACTGTTTGTTGTCGTGATGGGTGTACTGGTATTGTACTACCTTTGAGTTGGTCTGTGGCCTGCTGTGGGCTCTTAGACTCACTGGTACCCTTGGTTGGGACCTGCACAACGGTGTATCGTGCAATGCATGTTGTTCTGTTTTCTCCCTCCTTCTCTAGTCATTGGACTACCTCAAATCTGTTACCTGAGTCGGCATCAGTGTCGGTAGTGGTTGCGCCTGATGTCGCATAGGCCTGTGGTGCTGAGGAACTCGAGCTTGAGCTCGAGCCGTCTGCCCAGCCCCCATCTCTGTGGTACGGGCGCTCTGCGCTGCCGTATCCACCTCGGCCAACCCATCTTCCTCCTCCTCTACCTTGAAATACACCTCTTCCTCCTCCTCTTCTCACAAATCCTCTCTCCCCCCCGCGAGTGTATGTGCCTCGTGCGAAAGGGGCTCCTCCTCCTCGATTGATTCCTCTCCCTCCTCCTCTTCCTCGTGTTCCACCTCTTCCTCTACTTGCGGCTTCTATGGCTGCCGTCTTCTGATCATCTCTAGCGAAAAGAGAATTGATCGCGTCAGCTAGTTCGTGGTCATGGTCCGCGACATTCTGTAATTTCCACCCCTGATCCTTGCGCAGTCGGCGCAGAACGGCGACGGTGTTGGTTTCGTCCGACCGTACGTTCTTGAGGAGTGTGTTTCGGATGCGGGTGTCCTCGACATCGTGGTTGTACGGGCATTTCTTATTTGTGTGTTTGAAGCATTGTGCCCGTGCCCACCAACGAATACAAGGTGTGTTAGCTTCACGACTGTTCTCTCTTGGTCGCTTTCCTAGAGATCGTTGCGTATGTGCGGCTTGCGGTTGAGCAGAAGCCGATGCAGAACCGATCAAGGATGCTGTCTGGCTGTCGAGCCTCTGACAAGCGGTCATTACTTCGGTCCACAACATTTTTGGGCTCACGGCCTTAGTCGTGGCCTCAAAGACGCTCATCTCCAAAAAGTTCAAGTGCTTTACCTTGTCGAAGGTTTTGCAGTCTTGCATGCAGTGTGAGCTTATTTTTGTTGTAGACGTGCAAAGCACTGAGGAAATATAGGAGTATGGCTTTGTGGTTATAAAAGAGAGTGTACTGGGTGCCCACATTTGTTAAGACAGATGCAAGCTGAGTGACAGACTGCAACTGCTCCGATACTAAGTCGAAAATTTCAAACCCAATCAATGTGCCCGTGCACAAGTGTTGGTATCCACTTGCCTTAAAGTATCGAATGAGGGCAGCAATGGCCAGAGTACAACTCATCTCTGCATGTCCACCTTTCCTTGCTAGCTCCTCCTCTCCTCTGTACTTCTCGTAAGTTATACAATCAAAACCAGCTCCAAGGAGGGATCGATCGCAGAGATGTTCTAGGACTTCATACTCCTGCTCCACCTCACAATGGTTTTGCTGGAAGCATCTGTCCATCTCATTGAGCTTAGTCATGAGGGTCTTCTCTGTGTCAGCCTCATTGGCAGTGATAGCATAGAGCTTAAGGCCCCCTCCCCCAATTTTGATTTTAGCTAGGGCTGCCTGCAGCGCCTGCTTTTTCTTCTGGGAGTCAGTCAAGTTAATTACTGTCCCTCCTCCTTGGGGTCTTGTGGACATCACCCCCCGAATTATCCGGTAAAAAACTTATTTATAGATTTCGTCTGGCCGGACACGTCTGAAATGCCAATTTGATCCTGGTCTTTTGGCGGCTTTTTGTCTTTGCGTCACTGAGCTAATATAACGAGACATCATTCTCTTTTTTGAGGACTGTGTTTGGTTATATTACCGACTTACTCTTCCATTGAGCTATCGTTGGGGATAGTACAAAGTTGATCAAATTAGTACGTTACTTAATTATATTCCTGGCTCAATGAGTCAAACATAATTAGTTAAATTCTCCATTCCGCTGGAAATAAAAACTACTCGTTTTGAAGACCGCTTCGACTGCTGATGTCCTTGTTCCGCTCTTGCCGCGTTACACGATCGATGGTGGTGCTTCCACACGCCTCGCGTTCGCGCTCGACTTTCACTTCGACGGGAACATCGCCTCAATGTGCCGCTCAACTACCTGCGCAAGACACTTCCTGCACACTCCAAGAGAGAAAACTCACAGAACAACATAAGTTGACTTTGCGTAAATTTGCGTACTTAGCGTGAGTTTGCAGACTTGAGATATAAACTCATGGATCAAGTTTTATTATAAACTTACTAACGATATATTCAAATTGATCTTTAGGAACATGTTTGGTTAGCACATCTGCGATTTGTTTCTTTGTTCCTACCTTTACAAATTTAATCTCATTGTCTCTCTGTGCGTGATGAATGAAATGAATTTCTAGGGCTAAGTGTTTAGTTCGTGGTCCTGACATTCCCTTTTCTGCTGCTAAGATAGTCTGTGCATTATCCTCATACAGCTCTATCGGTCCCTTCTGTGCTATTTCTAATTCTTCCGTAATATGTCGGATAGCCAATCCTTCCCGTATACACTCCGCTGCTGCAAAAATTTTAGAGTCATTAGAACTAAGTGTAATCCTCGTCTGTCGCTTTGACAACCAAGCTACCGGGTCTCCTCCCCAAAGCACTACATAACCTGTATGTGACTTTCCGGTTTTCTTACAGACCTTATGTGCTGCATCGGGCCATAGAGTAGTTCGCGGGTATGTCCTTCCTTCTTGAGATGATCTAGGCCCGTGAAATGCAATACCGCGATACGAACTTTTCAAATACCTGAAGATCCTACCTAACAAAGCATAAGCAAGCTGCATTGAGTGCTTGATCTGCATATTCTGGACGTGTCATCTTAGTTAGAAACAAAAGTTTCCCTACCAAAATAGGTATCGAATGTTTCCTAAGGGCGCTTGTTTCTCCCATGGGTTCGGGCTCATGTTCAGCATTAGGAGTACTGACTGGTCTGACATCTGCATATCCTACATCCCTTAAAATCTGTTTCTGATACTTGTTCTGATACAATAAAATGCGTCCTCCTTCCTGAACTATCTCTATCCCTTTAAACTTCTTAGCCACTCCCAAACGTTTAAGAAGATAAAATTTTTCTAGTTTACTAGCGAAACTGTTGTACGCTTGTTCGTTAGGAGCTGAGAAAATAAGATTATCTACATGGAAAATACCTATGATAGCATCTCTTATCTGCTTATCCTTTTCTACGAACATACATAAATCTGATTCTAGTAACCTGAATCCTAATTCCTCTAACTTAGGTACTAAAATCTCATACTATCTCCTACCAGCTTGCGGCGCGCTATACAGAGCTCCATCTACTCTCCATATTATGCCCTCATGCTCGCGCAGCAATTGAGGAAGGAGTCGTGGACGATCCGCTCCAAGATTCCCAGGAGGCAGACTCGCAAGGGAACAGGGAGTTACAGGCATCGCAAGGCGAGCAGGAATTGTCACAGGCAAGTTTGCAGAGAATAGATTCAGCAATGTCTGCGACGGATGCGAAGGCAGGGGACGGCCCTCAAGAAGTGTCACTGGCGAAGAGTCCCAGAATGTTACAGCTGCCAAGGCGCAGGCGTCGAGGGGAAGTAGAGCTGGACGCAGCTGAAGATGGAAATGAAACAGACGAAATTGCGCACAGCGATTCGCAGTGTACCTTAGACAGTGACGATGACAACTCTTCAGATGAC
>WBZZ01002667.1:30000-35000 GCA_019918135.1 Paulinella micropora | reverse complement strand
ATTAAGTATTAATAAACTTATCATCTGACTAAGCTTACCTCAGTAATAATTAAATTGGCGCAGGAAGTGACCAGGTGTGTATTATTAATACACAAATAAAATTCCAACCAAAATCGATTTTTTTTTTTTCTCTTGAAATTGTCGTCAGTAATATAATGACCGGACGGCGCAGTTTTCTAGTCTTTATTCCCCCCTTAAGAAAGAGGTTAAGTTTCTATTTTATGTATATATAGATATAATATATATATATACTAGATATTTATATTGTTTAAGTGCATGCGCATGATTGCCAATTGGCAATGAAAAATAACTACTTTCAGAAGCAGGAAAAAATAAAAAAATTATTAAAAAATATTAAAAATTCATTATATTATTAATAAACCGGACCTAAAACTTGAAAAAAATTAAAAGAAAAGTTTAATATGATGGCTGGTGAGTCTGCCCGCTCAGTAGGAGAACTTGTTGCAAAAATCCTGTTTCCAATTGGCAACGACTACAAAAGACTGCTCACACAAACCACTTCTTTTTTTAAAAAAAATCTCCATGCTTGAAATGCAAGGCGTGACACCCCCGATCCTTTGAGCCACATAGCGTCATTTCGGGCCGCATGTTTTGCAATAGAAAGACTCAGTTCAAGACCGGTGCAGAACTTCCTGTCACATACTTACACACACGACAACGCCTGCGTTTGGGCCTGGTTATTGCCTGATTGAACGCATCGCCCAGCTCTCTCTTGCGTTTCTTTGCATCTGCCATCTCCATGAGACTGTACGTGGCTAATTCGGAGTGTGGAACGTTGACAGCAGTGCCACAGAGGTTCTCCGAATTCTGCGAAAGCATGGACTAATCAATATCAGCTGCTTGTTTCTGCTTCAGCAAGGCTTCTGCTACCAAACTTTTGAAAAACCCGGGCCTGCTGGTGCCTTTCCCTTTTACAAACATTGCTTGGGGTGTGTGAGAAAAATAGATGTAGCGCAAGTAAGCGTTGATAAGAACAAAGTCAATCAAGATGAGAAAGTCTGCCTGAGTCCAGTGCCTTACTGAGACGTTCAAATTCATGGATGAAGTGCCGTGGCGAACAGAGTTGAAGCAATCTACCTCGTTAAATGATCCGTAATACTGGGCCACCACATTGCACCTCGGAATGAACTTGTTTTGTTGGCTGAACCGTGCATCCCTGTGTTTACCAGGCAAAGTAGTCCCCCGAGTAGTAATCATTTACTGCATGTTGTGGTCATTCTGGTTGACAGCAAGGAGGTTGAATCAACCCTTTTGACAAACAGCTGAGGCCAGATCACCCTTGTTGTTTCCCCTGGCCTTCCACAGTTTGATTTTTGGAAAATTCGTAGTTGCTGTTTTGACAATGCCAATAAAATCGAGACCCGAAGCCTTGAGAGCAAGTGCAGTCTTAACAGACGCTAACCAAGAGTCCCCGACTATCAGGCGGCCAGTTCCATACCAGGGTTTGACCAATCTCAAAGTAGTTGCAGTGGTTACACCCCAGTCTTGCACTTCTTCCTTTTCACGATCACGATCTTGACCTTCCACACATTCCAAAGCAACACACACACCCGAAACAACGTCGCAGGCCGTATGATATTCCCTCCCAAGTGGAATTGGTTTTCGAGGGACAAATACCTGACCTTGCATGTCTTTCCCTGTCCACTTTCCCATACTTTCGTCGACAGTGATCCTAGGACCTGGGTGGATGGCCCAAGCAAACCGCTTATTAGTTTCGTCCATCATTAAACGAACCGGCAAAAATGGATCTGCGTCCGTAGCTTCTGGGCCAGCTGATAGGTTCTGCAAAATGGACTGAAATCGACAAAAGAGCAGAGAAAGAAGAAAACATACGCAAGGGGGTCGGCTGTGGCAGCATTCTCCAGCCTAGTTTTAGGAGCAAACACAGGTCGATCTACACTCCAGTCTACCAACTGTTCCTTCAATTCCCACATGAAACCATTGTTTGTGTGTTTCTGTTCCTCCTTTTGTGCTTGAGCGTCTGAGTAAGTGCATGTGTTGTAACCAGAGTGATCCTCCTCTTCTCCTCCTTCCTCTTCCTCTTCCTCTGGCTCTTCCGACTCCATCTCATTCATGTTCCCAGACTGCTGTTCAGAACGATCTTCTTCAGTGGCTTCTTCATCATCTGAAAACTGCACTACTACCTCTTTCATATCACCATCAATACATTTGAAACCATTCACGGCATGCTTCTGTTCTTGTCTCAGATCCCCAGTCTGGAAGAAATAGTCTTTCTCGTCAAAGTCAAGAGTCACTAAAGCCTTCGCATACTTTGTTTTTGCTTCCTTCAGTGTTCCCACAAGCCTTATGTCTTGGTAGACAGCTTCCCCAAATTTTCTCTTTGCCCAAGCCTTTCCTAGCTTCACAGCAGGGGCCGAAACGAGACTCCCTACTTCCATGACTTTGAGAAAAGTGATGCAAAAAGGCAATTTCAAAAAGAATAGGGTGGGCCAGGAAAATGCACATTTCTCTACTTCTACACACGGAAAAGGTGGACAAATTTTACGCAACGATTGCTACGATGTTGGGGAAGCCGGATCAGTCATCAATTGTGTTTTATTGAGCCGAAAAACTGTAAAATAATTCTTCAAAAACCTGTCACTGAAAAGCGTTGCCAATTGGTAACCGAAATTACCAATTGGCAATATCATGCATAAACAATATATATATATGTATATATATTAATATATATATATATATGTATATATATTAATATATATATGTATATGTATGTATATATATTACAAACAATTATTAATATTAATAATATAAAGAGAACATCAGGCATGCTACAGTAAAATTATTACCTGTTGAACTGTTATCCTTAAACGTGGCTTGAAAGAAACTTCAAGTTTATGGATCCAGCTGACGCAATTTACCGTTTTCTAAAGCATAATTTTGTGTATTCTGACAGTTAAAATTATTAATATCATAATAGATTTAATAAAATACTTACCAATCCTAGCTAGAATCTGAGTTTCTTTTTACATAAATCACTACCTCAGCCTCAGTCCGGCACGGTAGTATTAGGGTGTGCGGTAGGTATGACTAAATACAATGATTAATGTTTTGTTTATCAATGTATGCATGTAAATTTTACGTAATAAATATGCAGGCGCAGCATCTACGTGGACGGCTGAAGGAACAAAAACCAAGCTTGATCCAGACGAGGGCCAGCAAATCTGGAAGTCTGCCTTCGAAATACGGCGTGAAGAAAAAGAAAAGGAAGAGACGGCTGAGGCTGGTCAGCCACGACGTGGCAAGAAGAGAAGCATGGTATACGTAAATACAATGCTATACATACATGTGTTGTTCTGTGTTTGTTTTGTTGTTTTGTTTGTTTATTGTTTGTTGTTTGTTGTTTGTTGTTTGCTGTTTGCTGTTTGTTGGTTTGTTGTTGGTTTGTTGTTGGTTTGTTGTTTGTTGTTGTTTGTTGGTTGTTTGTTGCTGTTTGTTGTTGTTTGTTGTTGTTTGCTGTTGTTTGTTGTTGTTTTGTTTGTTGTTGTTTAATTTATTGTTGTTTGTTTGTTTTTGTTTTGTTTTGTTTTGTTTTTTTTTGGGGGGGGGGGGGAAGGGAGGTGGCAGCAGCGTATACATAAGTTGATGCATGCATACTTAGGCATTGTATGCGGCCGAATGTGAGGAAATCTTCAAGGAGATGGATGGACACAAAGACGTCCTACCCAAAGATCCGCACCCGTTCGATGTTACCTATGAACGCACTTTTGGCAATGGGCACACTCATGTACCTGGGAGGAAGAAGCGCCGACAGCTCAAAAATCTTCACCATCCTGGCGCAATCAAGGTGCTCATGCCGGTGGCGGCCGCAGCTTTGGCTGTAAAGAAGCAAGAAAAAAAGGAATACGTCATAGTTTCGGACAGTGATGATGATGATGAAGGCAGTCGCAACATGCCCAAACTACTTGCGCCCCAGGCCCGGGCAGCCGCCGCACGACAAGCCTGGTTGTCTGAAGTTGATAATATCGAGCATGAATTGGATCGCATCAACGAACAGTTCGAATCCTACAAAAAGAAAAAGCATATTGGCAACACTACTGTTGGCACTGCTACTGCTACTACTACTACTGCGGTGGCCCAGCCATCCGTACCTGTCAAGGTGCAAAAGCCTGTTGCAGCTACTGCTACTGTGGCCCGACCATCCGTACCAAGTGTCAAGGTGGAACGGCCTATTGCTACTGCTGCCATTGCTACTGTTTCTACTACTACTGCTGAGGCCCGACCATCCGTACCAAGTGTGAAGGTGGAACAGCCTATTGCTACTGCTGCCACTGCTACTGTTTCTACTACTACTGCTGAGGCCCGCGGCCGCTCATCCGTTCCAGTCAAGGCAACAGCCGACTGCTGCTGCTGCTACTACTACTACTACTACTACTACTACTACTACTACTACTACTGCTACTTCTGTGGGCCAGGCCCACCCATCCGTACCTGTCGTGCATGCGCAACAGTCTACTGAGATCAAGGTGGAACAGCATACTACGGAAGAGCCTCAAGATCTATTCACGAAAGTTTTGGAGTGGCAAAGTCTGTGTCGTAATCCCAACAAGCTGCAGGCAGTCAACACACAACTTCAAGAAATGGATCTACCCGCTCTAGGATTGCTTTGCGCCGCAGATTTTCGCTGTTATGGCTGGCCTGAGGTATTTTACGTTGGTAGGGTCATGGATGTGAAATTATGTGCCGAAAACGTGAGCAGCAAGAGCCAAGTTTCGATTCATATTTTTGGTGTAAGTGAGAAACGCAAAAGCAGCGCAAAGCCATGGTACGCTGAAGACTTGGCTTCGAAAATGTTTGCACCATCCTGGGTGCTGAAGAAAAGGTTTCATCAGTCAAAGCTGCCAGGAGAAATAGTGGCGTGGGAGTGTCCTGATGATGAAAAGTACGAAAAATTCGAAGTTACTATTGAAGCGCAATTTGTCCTCATCGATTCGTTTACGTTGAACCAGGACAGCCAAATG
>WBZZ01002666.1:12500-20000 GCA_019918135.1 Paulinella micropora | reverse complement strand
AAAAATATTGATGGTCACTAAAAATAAGTAGTGATGATCACTACAATTTTTGAATTATGCATCAGTAAAAAGCTAGTGATGATCACTAAAAAAGTAGTGACCATCACTAGCAACAGTTTTTGAATGTATCTTCGCCGGTGTCTCTAGTGATCGTCACTACAAAAGTAGTGCTCATCACTTATGAATTGAGTGCTCGTCACTAACGGTAAAAATTTTAATAAATCGACGAAACGTAGTGCCGATCACTACAAAAGATAGTGCTGATCACTTAAAAAATTAGTTTAAACAAAAAAGTTTGTAGTGATGATCACTACATTTTCGTAGTGCCCATCACTAACAAAAGGTAGTGATGGTCACTACACCACCGTAGTGCTCATCACTACATCCTGTTAGTGATGATCACTACAAATGTAGTGCTCATCACTACTAGTGTAGTGCTGATCACTACATACTGTTAGTGATGATCACTATACAAATGTAGTGCTCATCACTACCTATTGCATAGTGATCATCACTAACAGTATGTAGTGATGATCACTACAAATGTAGTGCTCATCACTACTAGTGTAGTGCTCATCACTACCATACTGTTAGTGACGATCACTATACAAATGTAGTGCTCATCACTAACTGTTGCATAGTGCTCATCACTAACAGTATGTAGTGATGAGCACTACAAATGTAGTGCTCATCACTACCTGTTGCATAGTGATCATCACTAACAGTATGTAGTGATGAGCACTACACAAGTAGTGATGAGCACTACACCAGTAGTGATGAGCACTACACAATGTAGTGCTCATGACTAACTGTTGTTAGTGATGATCACTAAATATGTAGTGCTTGTCACTACCTGTTGTTAGTGATGACCACTAAACACCTGTAGTGCCCGTCACTACTCTTGGAAGTGATGGGAACTACAGTTATTTAGTGCTCATCACTATACTTGGCTGGTAACAGTGACTTCAGTAGTAGTGAGCCATCGCCACAATAATTAGTTAAGTGACAGTCACTACAGTCATAGTACTCACCACTTCATTATTAGTGATGATCACTACTACATTCTTACTGACTTCCTGATAGCAGAAATTAACGCAAAAAACCTAGTCATGTTTTACTTGACATACGTAGTGACAAAGAAAGTGCTACCAACCTGTCAACCTGCCCTGGCGATCATTTCTGCCCGCTTTGTGTTTGGCTTACCGCTTCGTTTCGTTCCTGTTAGAACTGTTGGAACGTTTGTATCATTTTCTTTGTCATTTACTAGGTCAACGTAGACATGACTAGGTTTTTTACTTTCACTCTTCGGGGGCTTGACACGTTGTGTTGCGACCGTCTTCATTCTTTCCTTTGGATTACTAACTACACATGGTCTTGCCGTTGCAGATGCTGCCAGTACAAAATCTTGGAGCTGTTGTTTGGTCATTTTTAAATATTTTGGCTTCGTGTGGGTGTCCCAGCCAGGCCAACTATAAACCACTTCTCCACTTAAGCCGTTGTCCTTGGCTTTTTGGTTAAAAGGCCAAACACCCTTCAATTTTTGCCCGTTCTGCATGGGCCACTTGCTGTGCTGGTATATATGCACAATCACATGATCGTCACCGACAAACTCATCTTCGAAGCCGTAAACGCACAGTCCTGGATCCCCGTATTCGAACTCGCCGCCTGCTGCCAGTACCACGATATGCAGCTCCGGGTGGACTCCCCGTACAGACTGCAAGGTGTATTTCTGCACTAGCAGCACAGCAAGCATTTGGTAAAGCACATACAGGGTGATAAGATGTAGCACCTGTTACTAAATCTTTGTCTTCAATGCCCACTGTTCTAGTCGCTCTCTGAAAGCCTGCTCCGTCATTTCCAAATGCTCATCATACAATGCTCCCTCAATTTCTAGTTCCGTGAGATGTGAGTTTTCATAAACGGGAAAATAACACAAAAGGAGAGAGAGAGAGAGAGAGAGAGAGAGAGAGAGAGAGAGAGAAAGATCCTACTTATCTTGACATGCTATGCATTAAGTGATCATCACTAACTTCTAAGTGACCATCACTACCCTCTAAGTGACCATCACTATCCTCTAAGTGACCATCACTAACCTCTAAGTGACCATCACTAACCTCTAAGTGAACATCACTAACTGCTCGTCATTACATGCTTAGTAACCATCACTTATCCGTTAGTGGTGAACACTAATATTGTAGTGATCATCACTAGCATTCAGCCACAAATTTTATTGTTATCAGTATTATTATTATTATCATTATTATTATTATTATTACCTGATAACTGGCTATGCCTCAACCTTGCTTGGCAATGCGTTCCATGAGCAGAAACGCGTACACCTGTCCACTTCCCGCTGCTTTAACACCAGTTCTGTATGATTTCAGGAAAAACCCTTGCGAGAGCAAAGCTCCAAGAGTATCCCTGTGGTCGTGGGACATGCTGTTTGATTTACAGCTATCAGTAACCATGATATACTTTACCCGCTCGTCCTTGATTATTTTCAACAGGACTTTATGCTTATGGGCTGGTTTCCAACCTTTCCAGAACAAGAACACTGTTATGTTCTTGTTCCAGTTCAACGCACGTGGTATTAAACCAACGCGAGCGGCTTGAGCTTCTACACCCCATCGAATAACAGGCAACTCCTTCGACCACACAACGCGGTTGATAGATGGATTGTATGAACTTATTGAGAAGAAACAGCTCTTATCTAAACAAACCCTTATCAAGTTATCATGTGCGGCCCACAATACGCTGTATTTTTCATACCTGCTAAGGAATGCTATCTCAAAATGTCTGGTCTCTATGCCAGCGACTGCAGCCCAATCATCGCTCAAGGCAAAAAGAAGCACATCTCCCGATACACACCCAATATCCAATAGACACATGTCTTTTTTTTCATCCCTGGGGATCCCTGCGAAACATGTCGCAAGGGATTGACTAGTCAAGGTCCCACCGATCCCATCACCTACACTACCAAGGTCCCTAATAGGTAAAGGTCCCCTCAACTGTTGCGTTAGTCGCACCCGCCAGGCAGGAGCGGGCGGAAGAAACCGAGGATTAGAATTCCCACAATCCTCATGAACGCATACAGTGACACAAAACCTACTCATGTTGCCACAGCTGGTACAAACCCGAGGTGGCATTTCCGATTCCACTTCCAACGCCGAGGTACCACCAACCTGCCAAACATATTATTACTATTATTATTACTATTCCTCTTGACATGTTATGCATTAACCTCTAAGTGACCATCACTTACCTCTAAGTGACCATCACTAACGTCAAAGTGACCATCACTAACTTCAAAGTGACCATCACTAACTTCATAGTGACCATCACTAGCTTCATAGTGACCATCACTAACCTCTAAGTGACCGCACGCGCATCTGAATTAATATGACATTGCTCACGGCAGCGGCGTCAAGGCTAAGCAAAAAGAAGGCAACATTATGCCTTTTCCTTGCATAGCCACCAGAAACTAGTGAGAATTCCGAGAAACACTATATTATTATTATTATTATTATTATTATTATTATTATTATTATTATTATTATTATTATTTATTACTATTATTATTAATTACTATTCCTCTTGACATACTATGCATTAAGTGATCATCACTAACGTCTAAGTGATCATCACTAACGTCTAAGTGACCATCACTAGCCTCTAAGTGACCATCACTAGCCTCTAAGTGACCATCACTAGCCTCTAAGTGACCATCGCTAACTGCTAAGTGACCATCACTACATACTATGTGGCTTTCAGTATCCATTTATTAATCAACACTGCCAAGTAAGTGACCAGGGACTCACAGGAACGGATTCAGTGTTCCCCACTGTAAGCGATCGAGCTTATATCCATAACGCTCCAGAAACCACTCGCGATAAGAACGACTGTAAAAAACTGTAAGCGGTTGTCCACAAAAAATATCATGTAACGATTGAACGTACACTTTATACGTCGATTTTGATTTCCCAACGACGACAAATTCGCAATTTGGAAGATCGCTGTGTTGAACTAAGAAACCTCCACCCTTTGTCAATGCCTTATGTCCCGCTTCCAGATTTTTTTGGCACTGACTAAGTACTTCATCACGCATATGTTGCGGTACAACAAGCGAAACTCCACCCTCCTCGATAGCAAGGACATAGCTATACCCAAGTACTTGTTTCGGGGAACTAGTCCAGACACCATCGTACTTGAGCAACAATGTCTTCGCGTGACATAACAGAGATCCAAACCATTTGGGATGTTCAGGAACAACTGCAACTCCCAATCCGGAGGCGCCGGGAATACGAACAAGAGAGAAGAATCCACAGTCCAGCAAGCTTGGCTTGCGTGCACGCGAACTAATATTCTCGCGAGTAGGGTCAGAATGTTCCTTTACCCAACGCGCACTTACCACCAGCTAACATACAACCAATAGTGACTCGCTACGATTATTCTTACTACTAACGGTGGGTGTGCGGTGGGGGTGATGGGTGGGTGGGTGGGGGGGGGGGGGGGGGGACCAGGTCACGCTTGAACTCGATAATTGCTGCAGCGTCCTTTTTCTGCTTCCCTTTCCCAGTTCCCTTTCCCGCTCCCTTTGCTTTCGATTTCTCCTTTCCCTTGTTCTTGCCACCTACATGACACATGTACATTGCGCACACTACACTACACTACAATGAAAGTTACCTCCCTTTGCTGCCTTGTCTTGCTTGCCCTTGCCCCGCGGCGGCGGCGCGTAGTCTTCGTCCTCAGGGTCTTGCTCGTCGTCCTCCTCGCCAGACTCGTCCTCTTCCTCGTCCTTGCAAGCGCTACGTCCTACAAGCACAAGTAACTGCAGAGAAAAACCATAACAATACGCAGGACTATTCTTTTTCTTGTTCCTCTGCAGTTAGTTGTAACCATAACAATAAGCGCGCAGGACTATTCTTTTCCTTGTTCCTTTGCAGTTACCCTTTTTTTTCTTTGTCTTGTTCTTGCGTCGACGCTTCGCGCTGTGCTTGCGTTCCTTTTTAGCTTGATCCTCTGCTTCCTCTCCACTTTCTTCCTCGTCTTCGCGTCTACGCTGCGCGCTCGTCTTCGATTCCTCCGATTCTTCATCTTCTTCTTCGGTCGCTGCCTGCACTTGCTCCGACTGCATGCAGTCCCCTGGGTCTTCATCCTCCTCCTCCTGCTGCTTCTGCTTCTTCCGTGCTGGTGCTAGGTCCTCTTCAACCTGAGAGGGTACAGCCTTCAGCTCTTACTGTCGCCTTGCCTCGAACTTGGACAATGCCCCTTTCTGTTTCAGTTTAGAGAGAGAGAGAGAGAGAGAGAGAGAGAGAGAGAGAGAGAGAGATCGTCACTACATACTAAGTGATGGGCACTAACAATTTAGTGATGGGAACTAAACACTTATACGTAGTACGTAGTGCTGATCACTAACCATAGTGACGATCACTATAAAAAATAACGCAGTGACCATCACTACTCATGTAGTGCACATCACTTAATATGTCATGTAATCCTGAAATGACTATATGTTTAGTGATGGGAACTAGCAACTGAGTGATGATCACGAACAACGAATAAGTAGTGATGGTCGGTCACTGGCCATAGTGACTATCACTATCTAAAGTAGTGATGGTCACTGACAATAGTGACTACCACTACCCACAAGTATCTAGTGATGAACACTACAACTCAAGTGCCCATCACTACATACTAAGTGATGAGAGAGAGAGGGAGAGAGGGAGGGAGGGAGGGAGACCATTTTGGATTTTGTGCAGAGCAAGCGCATCCGCCAGAAGACCGTCGCGTTGACCATGTTTGCCGACCAGGGGCCCACTCGGTTAAAGAAAAAATTATGTAAGCGCAAGTAACGCCGCGTGGTATCGTCAGGGACCCCCCCTTTCTTGATAACATTCGTTGCATGTTGCACCCACTGGCTGTAAGCTACACAATACAAAAAGGAGAGAAAGAAAAGCAGCATAGTAAGTGGACGCATATATATATATATGTATATAGATATATAATATATATATAGAGATATATAGATAGAGATAGAGAGAAAGAAAGAAAGAGAGAGAGAGAGAGAGAGAGAGAGAGAGAGAGAGAGAGAGATCATACTATCTATCTTCTTGTTCGTATACGGGAAATAATGGAGCGCCGTGAGATCACACAACTGATTGATAATATGCCTGTTCAAAGACGCGTCCGTGATGCCTGCCACGGTAATCTACAGACAGAGAGCGAGAGAGAGAAGAGTGAGAGAGTATGTGTTTGAGACACACACAGAGAGTTATCATTATTATTATTATTATTATTATTATTATTATTATTATTATTATTATTATTATTATTATTATTATTATTATTATTATTATTATTATTATTATTATTATTATTAGGGAGTACATAGGCCATCGGTCCCTTTCAATGGGCTGATTGGTATAAAGCTCCTAGAGAAATGTTCTATGCCGTCACTTCCTTTATTCCACCGATTGGTGTGGAGACTTTCCTTATGGAATGGAGGACTGGATGCACATGGCCTTTTGGCTCAGCAATTGGCAGACGATACATACATATTATTATTATTATTATTATTATTATTATTATTATTATTATTATTATTATTATTATTATTATTATTATTATTATTATTATTATTATTATTATTATTATTATTATTATTATTATCATTATTAATTATTATGATTATTGTCTTGCCCGTTGAGATCGGGTGTCAACTGGGGGCAGGTGTCGGTTGACACCGACCGGTTCCGGCATCAGTACCAGATGAGATGGTAGTAACACAGACCCACGTGTTTCGCTAAGGTAACACCCGAAGGTGCTACATTAGCTACTCGCATGGAATCTTCGTTTACTTCCCTATTACCTCAGGTAACTGAATTGGGAGTGGCGGCTGGACTTGTTACCATCGATCTCTAATTGGGCTTGTTAATATTATTATTGTTACTAGTCCTTTATTGTTATTATCATTATTATTAATATTGACATGCTATGCATTAAGTGATCATCACTAACCCCTAAGTGACCATCACTATCTTCTAAGTGACCATCACTATTATCTAAGTGACCATCACTAACCTTTAAGTGACCATCACTAACCTTTAAGTGACCATCACTAACTTCTGATTGACAGTCATTCAACAACATCACTAACTTCGAAGTGACCATCACTAACTAGCCTCAACGTGACCATCACTAACTTCGAAGTGACCATCAATAACTTCAGAGAGAAGGGACCATCACTGACCTCAAAGTGACCATCACTAACCTCGAAGTGACCATCACTAACTTCAGAGAGAGGAGGGAAAAGAGAGAGAGAGAAAAAGAGAGAGAGAGAGAGAGAGAGAGAGAGAGAGAGTGAGGGAGACCTTCGCTATGTTCCTGTCCATTTGCCTTCTGAACTGGTACACTCCAGGAATACCTTTATGCTGACTAAAGATCAGACCTGCAATGTCCAGCTTCGCTGGCTTTGGATCTAACTGTTCATAGTTGATCACG
>WBZZ01002666.1:0-5000 GCA_019918135.1 Paulinella micropora | reverse complement strand
TATCTATCTAGGTATCTTTCTAGCCTCGGCGAACGATGCCGCGCGGTCGTGGCGTCGAGGCCTGCAAGTGTGCTTCGTGCAGAGGTAGCAAACAACTGGCATACTCGACGAGGTACACTGTTGATAATAATAGTATGTATAATTGCTGGCTAGCAAGGATGGTTATGCTCTCGGACATACTGTTATTGATTATAATGTGTCTAAGTGACCATCACTACAATTTAAGTGACAATCACTAATTGGTAAGTGACCATCATTATTAGTAAGTGATCAGCACTGCATTTTTAATGATCATCACTATGCATACATCCCTCCCTACGCACGCAATTCTGCTTGAACAGGCGCAAACATGTGCAAAAATATGGATGGCATTTTCCCAGAGAGCGAGTCAGACACTCTGCAACTGTAGCTGTAACACGACGTCCGCGGGCAGCTCTGGCAATATCTGACTCAGAGGAAGAAGATGGAGTCGGACACCTTGAAGCTGGTCGCAGCGACCCTGTAGGACCTCCCCTGGCACCTCTGGAGTTAGCTGGTCCAGACAACCAAGATTCGGGCCCGGACGATGAGGATGCTGATCTTTATCCAGCGTCCAGCGAGGATGAAGAGATACAAGGCTTGCGTCCTCCACGCTTGGCGGGGGGACGGCAAGGTGTGCCTGCTGCGTTATCGTACGCAGAGCAGTTTGTGCAAGGGCCTGGTCCGGCTTACGCAACAGCGACTGTGGCTCAAGTAGTCGCTGCCCTGTTGCAAATTCAACAGCGACACAATGGCAGTCACGAAATCATGGAAGCTGTGTACGCCGTGATAAGAGACCTTGTTGTGCCAGATGCATCAGTAAGCAGTTGGCACAAAGTCAAGATGGCAGTTGCAGGCACAAGGGACCAAAGTACCATGATCCATCACAGGTACTGTTAAGATAAAATATCCAATATGTGTGATGAATTCGAATCCAATGTGTGTGATGAATGTGAATGAATGTTAGGTGTTACAACTAAGTGACCATCACTAACCTCTAAGTGACCATCACTAACCTCTAAGTGACCATCACTAACCCCTAAGTGACCATCACTAAACGCAAAGTGACCATCACTAACTATTAAGTGACCATCACTACATACTATGATGAAATACCTAATATGTGTGATGAATCCAATATGTGTGATGAATGTGAATGAATGTTAGTAATAGGTGTTACATCTAAGTGACCATCACTAACCTCTAAGTGACCATCACTAACCTCTAAGTGACCATCACTAACCTCTAAGTGACCATCACTAAACGCAAAGTGACCATCACTAACTATTAAGTGACCATCACTACATACTATGATGAAATATCTAATATGTGGAATCCAATATGTGTGATGAATGTGAATGAATGTTAGGTGTTACTTGGAGTGTTCGCTTACTCCTGCTGCAGACAAGTCATCCGAATGCTCTAACTGACACCCCTTGCGAGGGGAAAGGGTTTTTGCGGCGGACATTGGTACGCAACTGGATGCAAGTATGGTGAACAGGACTTGGAACCAGCTTCAAGCAAGCAGGCAGGTCCACGACGCGCGAGCTGCCGCTGAATCAGGATTTATGTGCTGCATCCGCTGTTCACCCCGCTACAAGCTGAAAATGCAGCAAGCAGCGAGCTCTGCGGCGGGTGCACTGCAAGAGATCTGCGTCATACCAGTTTTGCTGGGATCCGATGGCACGCCTGTGGTTTCTACACAGTATAGTGCCCCCCACAGTGTATGGGTAAACACAATCAAGAATATTGCCTTCTCTACATCAGGCGAGCTGTGGATGGGAGGCATAGTGGGAGGTCCGTATACCCCCCAAGCCTGAAAACAGCCTTTTCGACTCTGGTCCATCAGCTGCGCCATGCATATTTGCCGCGTATGGTGCGTGACCGGGAAGGAGTCGAGAAGACATGCAGGGTCCTATGCTTAGGAGTGATGGCAGACGGCCAAGGTCAAAAGCATGTCGCCGGTACTAATCAGAGCGGCAAGTACGCATGTCGCTGCTGCTTCACAGAGTTTGTCACAATCGGGAGCACTCATACTATCACTCCGGACTTTCGAGCCTTTCTCCCAGTCGGTCATCCCATGCGCACTGATGCTCGTTATTGACCGCCCTGTGCCACTGCTCCACCCCAAAACAAGACAGCTGTGTGGTATGCTGCTCGAGCGTCGGACGTGCGACGACATAACGAAGGTCTTCGTCCGTTCCAAAAGCCGCACCATTCTCAAGGTGTCAAGTATGATAATGCGTGCCAAGGAATCCCTGCCTTCGATTCTGTGTTGGATATGATGGTTGATGGAATGCACGTTGACGAAAACGCCGTTGCGCATATTGTTGCAATGACGTCGGATGACTCTGAAGGAAAGAAACATCCCAAACACAAGCCCCTGCCAGGTCAGCCAAGACCTGTACGCAGAGAGCGTGATGACACGGACGCCCAATACGAGGCTCGACTCATAAGAGAAGAAGCTCTCTTTGCTGCACGCGTAGCTGAATTGACCAAGATCAACAAGCAGTACTCGAACCTGGCCTTGGGAATGTCTATCAGGAAGGAGATCGACATACGTTACATGGCAGTGCGGGCACTGCGAGGGCAGCGTGGGACGGGGTCACCGTACGGAACATTTGGCAAGGCCAAGGTAGCGGACGCTTCGTTTTTCCTTCGTTTTTGTGGCCCTTGGATTTATGATGGTCTGGGCATCAACCAAGAAGTACTCAAGTGTTTAGCGAGTCTTTTTCGTGTTCTGCGCGTAACCAAACTGCGCAAAATACCTAGCGACCCAGTGGCATTGAACAACCTAGGCACGTGGATCACCGAACAGGTACTCTGGCAACAACAAAAAAAAAAAAAAAAAAAAAAAAAAAAAAAAAAAAAAAAAAAAAAAAAAAAAAGTAAACAGTAGTGATAGTCACTACAGTTTTAGTGATGGGCACTAGCATTGTAGTGATGGGCACTAGACAGGTAGTGATGGGCACTAGCATCTTAGTGATGATCACTATAGTGGTCGTCATCATAGAGTATATTGTCTAGTCACTACATCTTGACAATACTAATAATGATCATTGTATGCAAGATTTACATTGAATGGACGTAATGTATGAAGGTGAACATATCCTTGTAGGTAGTGAAGATTGCAAGTGTCCTGCCCAGGACGGAACATACCTTTTGGCTGCATCAACTTGTGTGTGGAGTTATGCATCACATGAAGAATTGGGGCCCTCTACCAGACACTTCTGCGTATTGACTAGAGAGGCAGCAGAAGTTCCTGAAATGCCAAGTACACAGCCAGAAAGACCCTGAAATGACTCTTTTCAAACGCTAGAGTGATGTTGCATGTATGAAGACTACATTTGGACAGGCACTCTCCGACTTGCAACAAAGCGCTGCCATGCCAAACACCAGAAAGAAATGCTTGCAGTTTGATGAAAAACAGCTCCAGCTCCAGGTGAATCAGGATGAACCAAACAAGTTAATTTGTACAAAAAAGTACAAGCTAGCTGAAGAGCAGCGTACGGATGTCATTTTGTTCTTGGAAAAGTACTGGAGAGAGTTAGGACTTTCTCAAGTTGATGAAAACAAGATGCAAACAAATGAACGTCCTGATTTCTCTGCTCTTCGTTGTGACGTTACTAAGCACCGGAGGGCAGTCGTCCGAGCGGTGTGCATGATATGTGGTGAAGCATTCAACAAACGTTACGCAGGAGGAACATGTGCAGTTGCAAAGGAAGATCTCAAAAGAGATTTTCCAGGTGGGGTTCGCAGCAGTGCGAGATATGGTGCATATATCCGCTATTACCTTGCAGTGGCATTGACAAATCCAGACATAACTTTGGAACTCGCAGCGGTAGAGCTTCTGCGGTGCTACGCAGATCCCAAAAAGCGTGGTATGTGGCTATGTAAAGCGGTTCCCGATCGCAAAGAGAAATTGCAATTTCTCCCTTTGAGCTCATTGGAGATGCCTTGCGTGACTGCAGACGTACCTACCAAGAGTGGCTGCATGTATTGGATTCCGGTCGATGATTCCATTCTGCCTGATTATATGCAAGAGGCAGTGGATAGGTTGGTGGATGGTAAGGATCCTGCACCAGCACCTGACCAAGACATTCCTGAGGTTGATCTTGATGCGTTATATGCGAGCGACAGTGAGGCTGATCAGAAACTGCCAGAAGCAAGACAAATACTAGAGGTGAATCTGAAATTGTCAAATGATGAGGCGGACCAAGGTGGGGTGGACTCTAGGCCTGACGCTCCTAGTCTAAACGAGATTTTTGCGGCCCCGGACGGTGAGGAAAATAATGATAGCGATGCTGAGTACTTCTTGGATCAGCAGGAGACAGATGTAAGAAATTAATTGAATCCAGCAACATTTTAGACACAGTCTACCTTTCTTTTAAATCAAGACACTGATTATTAAAAATATCACAGTGACGCTCATATTTATACAGAGACAGAGTATAGATAACTTTAATATGATGTTCAATATAACTAGTTCCGGTCAATATGACCTTAGTGATAGACACTCACAAGGTAGTGATGGTCACTACATTATGACACTTAGTGATGATCACTAGACTTGTATTAGCTTGAGCGTGTAGTGATCATCACTGAGACACACTCTAAACAAGATCACTACCGTGACCCTAGTGCTCGTCACTATGGTTTTTATCACTAACTTTTTTAAGTTTTGTAACACATCACTAACGTAGTGATGGTCACTACGTATTTCATCACTAACGTTCATCATAGATCACTAGTGTAGTGATGATCACTACGTGTTTCATCACTAACTTTTTTTAGTTTTGTAACACATCACTAACGTAGTGATGATCACTACGTATTCCATCACTAACTTTCATCAAGATCACTAGTGGTAGTGATGATCACTACGTATTTCATCACTAACTTTTTCTAACTTTTTCAATAATGCAAATGGGTAGTGATCATCACTACCCTCATCACTGAGAAAAAATATTGCATCACTACCA
>WBZZ01002665.1:110000-132500 GCA_019918135.1 Paulinella micropora | reverse complement strand
AAACGAAAAACTTCCCTCTCTTCTTCTTCTTCTTCTTCTTCTTCTTCTTCTTCTTCTTCTTCCTCCTCCTCCTCCTCCTCCTCATCTGCTGGCGCTTCCACTGTCGTCTCTGCTTCTCCGGCTGCTTTATCCTCTTCCAAGCTCAAGCAGTCCCTCTCTCCCTCCACTTCTTCTTCCCTTTCTTCCTCCCAGTCCAAGCGCGGCCAGTTGAATTCGTCTAGCAAAAAACGTAAGAAGCGCGGTTCGATCCCCGCCTAGCATTACTGTGGACATTCAAGTGGCCAAACTATCCAACTTTGATCTCATCGTTCTCCATCAATCTAAGTGATACGACAGATCTGAAGCCAGCATTGGAAAGCTAAGAGGACAAGCGCTTTCCAACGGTATGCGCTGCATTTCCGTATCTCAAATATTGATTGAGAAAGATGAGTTCAAAGTTTGAATGGTTTTGCCACTTGAATGTACACAGTAATATTTTTCAAAAAGTGCAGTATAAAAATAAGTATTAAATGTGTCTTTCTCCCGTTTGACTACTATCCCCTGCGTTGAATGTCCTCGGCTGTAAACTGTTTATCAGTCATATTTAATTACTGCTTTTTTTAACACTTCATGTTTTCTTTTTGTATCTCTTGATACCTCTTCCATTTTCTCTGCTTCCCACTCAGCTCAACGAGTGGGGGGGGGGGGGGGGGGGGGGGAGATTCCCCTGAGAAGGGATTATGCCGGCCCACCCGGTATATAATGGCAATACTACGTGACTTACCGTTCCGGTCTGTCGGTTATCCTTGGTCTGGAGATCATAAGTCAAGTTACGGAGTCCCTACTCATGTTAGGTATTCCTCGGCCGGCGGGCTGAGTCTTCATCGTTAAGACAATTATGTCGATTAAATATCGTCACTATTGTGACCATAATTTCGTCGACAATCCGAGTCATATTAATATTATGAATATGAGTTAGCCACCCTCACCACCTTCACATTTTCCCTATTCAAGAGTCAGTGACAGTCGCGGTCAATGCCGATTATTTACTATTATTAATATCGCTTTCAAGTTGTTGAGAAGGATTTAATTATAGCTCCAATGCAGCGTCTGCACTGACGTGTCTTTCAAACACACATTTCGCCGCACTGGCATGACTATCAAGGGAGGGAGCAGGAATCCTAACTCAGCCTAGTGTTGCTTCGGATCCCCCGCTACTTGAATTTCCCACCGGCGTTGCATAATTCAGTTCGTCACGTAGTATCAATATTTCAACTTTCAAAATATTAATATTAGTAATTAAAAATGCTTCGCAGCGGCTTTTCGTAGAGCCGCAGTGAAAGACACTCAGTAATTAAGAATTCTTCGCAGCCGATTTTCAATATCAGTGATGATTTAATAAAGGTAAATGCTTATAGAAAACTGACGTGAATATCAAAGGACCGATCTTTCGACCCTCGCTCCCTTTCCGAGGCTTGCTTGAGGACATTTGTTGATCAAGCTCCCAAACTGACAGCGGCTTTTATTCTTATTAGACCGTCACGGTAGTAGTATTGAACTATGGTGAATATTAATATTACTAATTTTTCAGTTTCAATGGCAATGATTATCGCAAACACTTTTATTTAATAATAGTTTGAAGAAATACTCAGTGCCATCCGAGGAATGCAAAAATTCACGGGAAACACTTCTCTTTCATCATTTAATCTGCCACGGTTCTTAAATATGTTCGCCTTTTAATATGCTTCCTTTTCATCTGTAAGTCTTGACTACCCTCCTGCGAGGAAATTACCAACCGGCATTCAAATGAATACACACACGGCTGTCATTTGATCTCAAAATACTTCCGAGAACAGGGAAGGTACCAAAAGACGCTGGGATGGTCAATTCCAGTTTATTTAGTACACTTGCTTGACAGACTACTTGTCACTTACGAAACAATGCAAATTACCAAACCGGCATTCAAATGAATACACACACGGCTGTCATTTGATCTCAAAATACTTCCGAGAACAGGGAAGGTACCAAAAGACGCTGGGATGGTCAATTCCAGTTTATTTAGTACACTTGCTTGACAGACTACTTGTCACTTACGAAACAATGCAAATTCTGAGAACTAACAAATAGAATTCAAGTGCTACACGTGTTGTGTTGCAGTTGGAGTTGTTCAAGTTAGTCTGAGAAAAGTAAAGGAAAATATGTTAAGTATTACCACTTTAACTAACCCATCTGACTTGTTTTACCATTTTACTTGGAGTGTTGACTGGAAACAGGAAAACACTGTCCAAGGAAATAACGTTATGACTGGAGACAGGAAATAGCTTTCAAAGGAATAAAAGTTTTCAGATATGGGGAAAAAAGGAAATAGTCAAGCTTTTTCCCAGAAAGCTAGCTGTTAAAGGGAAATAAATTGATTTGTTAACGGCAGTTGAAAACGTAACAACTACAAGTTATGACAGTTGATAAATAAACGGAAAAATGAAGTAACGGAACTAAAAATAGAAGTGCAAACTTAAAGTAAAAACTTGAAGAAAGTTTAACACAATAATAATGTTTCGGTCCGGTACGGTAGTCATTCCGATAACTCCCCCCCCCCCCCCCCCAGACCATAACGGTAGGTTTGAGTTGCGATCGAAACGAATCGTAACAGATGATTGACCAAATGATGTGTAAATGAATATAAAAGAAAATGAATCAAAGAGATTGCAGATGTAGATCAATGCGCGATATGTGCGTGCGTATATGTGTCAACGCATGATCAAGGTAGTATCAACATGCAGAGGCAGGACGGATATAGTGTACCCAATCATACATCATGACGGAGCATAAGGCCAACACTATCAGCACGTGTTCAAAGCGGTAAATAGTATTGTGTGACCTGCCTTAGCCTATTCGAAATAGCAGTTGTCTATCAAAATATGTGAATATAACTATCGTACATGCCTGTAGAAAACACTAACTTGTTGGGTGGTATATGAAGTGGGAAAGGAGATGGAGTCCGTCGGGAGTCTAAAAGCAAAAATCACTTGAGAGTCTACTTCGATCTCAATTTGAAAACATGAAAATCGTACTTCTTACCGCTGTAAGGCTTACGTAAACGTTTGAGCTGTTCGGGAATGATATAGCCTTTAGCTTTGTAGTTGGAGCTTGGCTTGAACTGGATATCCCGATGCACGACCTGATCATTCTCGCTGTCGAGTGTCATCTTCTTCCAGGAGTTGAGAGGCTTCGTCGATTGGAGATGCGTCGGTCCCTCCGTGATTGTGCCGTCCGGATGGGCAACCGGCTCCACGTAAACTGGGCGGTACTGCACATTAGATAGCGAAGTGATGCAGAGCTGGTGGACGCGGAAGTCGTCGCGATCGTCCGTGGGATCTTCATCCATGATCATCCCTAACTTGAGCAAGCAATGGTCGATGAAGGCTATCACCTCACCAACAACGTAGTCCTTCTGGTCGTCATTGTGTGCCTGATCCTGGACCGGGTCGATGGCCTGAGCCAGATCGATTGGGGCCGTGTAGGGGCTGATGTGTGCAATGTCAATTTTGCGGAGGACTTTGTTAGTGTGCTCGTGCAGGAGGCGAAAGGTGTTATTGGACGGCTTGTCCAATATGATGTAGTACTACGGGCCGTCGTGTTGAAGGACAGAGGAGGCGGGAATACCTTTGGTTGATTGCTTCGGGCGATAGACGGTGACACGGTCACCTACCTTCCAATCGGGTAGTTTGCGTCGCCGTTGCCTGTTCTTCTGTTCGTTGGCGGCCTTGCGCGTGAAGGAGGCGTATTCCTTGACATACGCCGTGACAGCAATCCGAGCTAAGCGGAGAGTGTCGAGTTGGTCCGATGTCTGGACGGTCGTCGAGCCAGACTTAGTCATTGCGGCGGTTGATCGAGCCGCGCGTTCAGCGATGACGTCGGGAGAATCGAAGATATCGATAGATGTACGTGGCTGGCGAGCCATCATACCTTCAAAAGCGGATACGCCGGTGGCGGTAGGGACGTAAGTGTTCTGCGAGAACGACAGAGCTGGCATGGCTTTGGGCCAAGTCTTGTCTTTGTCTGCGGTGCCTGGATAGTGCGGCGGAGGCTTTCATGCCTGCGTTCTACCATGCCTAACTGATGGTGAGAGTATGGCGCGGTGGTGAGCCATTCGATTCCAGCCATGCTGCAGAAGGCCTTGGCAAGATTGCCACGGAAAGACCCATGATCGTCAGACAGGATGGCCTCCGCAAAACCGAAAAGGCAAACCCATCGAGCGAGAATGGTCTCAACAGTCTCCTCAGCAGTGGTGAAAACGACTGGAATAAACAGTAGGTAACCTGCGAACAAATCGACTATGGTTAACACGTACTGTTCGAGTACGCCATCGATGCCTACATGAACATAATCTATACCTATAGCTTGACCTGGATGGCTCCAGACTAACGAGTTATAGCGGCCATGATTAAGTGTGAGGCGGGCGTGTAATAGTTGACAAAAGTGGCAATCTTTGAGGATAGCCGCAATGTCGGCGTACATCTTGTCTTTCCCATCGGGTCCGAACCATATGTATCGCTGATGGATGTATGGGGCAAGGGTGGGGACCTTTGCGTGATTCTGGATCAAGTTGAGCATGGGAGACAAGCTTGCGTATGAGGGGATTCGGAACATATATACGGCGGGAGCGGTCGGGCATGATATGTACCGCTAGTCCTCCCTTGAAAAAGAGAAGAGTATTACCCTGGCCGATAGATGGAGATCAGTCCCAAAGCGGTTGTAAAAGGGGGTCTTCTTTCTGCACTGACTGGATATCCGCGCGCGTGACGCGCGGGGCGTGTGATGTAGCATACATATTAAGCACAGCATGGCGATCCAATCCAAAGTTATGAACAAGCCACACAAGGTTGTCCTCAAGGAAGACGATCTTGTGGCATGCTAATACTGTCTCACGAGAGATGGTCTCACCGTCGGGTATGAGGTGTACCATGTCTTGAGTAATAAGTATAGCAAAAGGCTTGTTGAGAGCAAAAAGTTGACGGGCTATATCCGGAGCACGCTCCGCGGGCGGGATGACTATGGCATAGTCCCATGGGGCCTGTAAGGTCTTGATCGTTGGTGCACCGCGCAAAATCCGACAGTCGTGCTTCTTAAAGCGCGCGTCTAATTGCGGATGACTACGGTTTACCGTCAATCGCGAGCCAAAAGGAGCGTCCACTGGACTGTAACATAGTTGCCGGGATAGTGTCCAGTAGCTGATTCGTCGCTTCGACTTCCCCGAGGAGCGTGGGTTGGCCGGGCGGTATACAAGGAACACGAGAGAGGGCATCAGGAAGGAGATTCTGTTTACCCTGAATGTATTCCACCTTGAAGCGGATAGTTTGAAGGTGGTCTAGGACCCATCCGACAACCATCGGGCTTCTGGCGCGGTATAGCCATATGAGCGGGCGATGATCCGTGACGATAGTCAGCGGATGATCACTAGCATCAATATAGTAACGGGATTGCTGAACTCCGTAAATTATACCGTAAGCTTCCCGAACATACGTGACCCACCGAGATTGAGTATCCGTGAATTTAAGCGAGAAATAAGAGATGACGGGTGCAGACTTCTCAGGGCCCGAATGTAGAGCTCCACCGATGCCAACGATGCTTGCGTCTGTTCGAAGGTAGAGTTGTTGCGTCTTGTTGTATTTGGCGAGGATCGGTAGCGTTGTCAGGACACGCTTGAGCTTTGCGAAGCATTTCTTCTCTTTTTCACGGAAAAAGTTGGGTCCCGTAGGCCGGGCGTTCGTAGACTTGAGTAGATTGGAGAGTGGAGCCACCAAGCGAGAGTAGTTAGGAATATGCGCCTGAATAAAGTTGGTCATACAGAGTATAGATCGGACCTCAGTGATGTTCTGCGGTCCAGATATCTTCAGGATCGCGTCAATCTTGCTTGTGTCGACGCCTTTCTTGCTGCAGACTTTGCCGAGCACGGAAGCGAGTTGTAGCCAATGCGTAGCTTGTCCGCGGCGCAGTAACAGCCGGCTGCCTCCGCAGCCTCCATGAGCTTCTCCAGCTGGTCCATGTGGGTGTCGAAGTCGTCGTGGGCCAGATGCACGTCGTCGATGTATGCTGCGGCCGTCTGACCCCAAAAAGGGAGATGGCCAAAAGACTTGTCGACTGCGCATTGAAAGTCACCAGGGGCGCGGTGGATACCCTGCGTCGTATAGTTGGGGACTAGAAGTCCACGAGGAGTCCATACGGCGAGGATGTCGCGGCTACCGTCTGGGTCGATCTTCAGGTGCGAAAAACCATCAACCATGTCCAACGCGGAGAGATAGTTGTATCCCGCGAAGAGCTCACGGTGATGATCGGGGTTAGGAAGGCCGGGGACCGGAAGGATGAGCCGGTCGTTGACCGTGCGGTAGTCGAATACCATGCGGATGCCTTTGAAATGATCCTGCAAGAGGGAGTTAAACTTGCCTACAGGGCACGGTCTAGTAGCCCACTCACAATTAGGAGAGGCAAAACTATATCGGCCAGTAGCGAGCATATCGTCTGCCCACTGGGTCAGGAACTCACAAACAGCAGGCGTCCATCTAGAGCAGGGAACCCAAATAGGCTGTACGCCTGGACATAGCTTCAAAGAGATAACGGTGTGCGTAAAACAGCCAGCCTTTTCATGGAATCGGTCGCTGTAACGCTCTAGAAAATCTTTCGCTCTTTTCTTCTGAGGGGGAGTGAGGTTGGAGCTAATAGTATCCGGGCCGAACTTAGGTTTAGGTGGTTCGGCCTTCCTTTCCTTCTGTTCGTCTAGGTATTGTCGGCATAATCGCTCTGAAAGCATCAAAACGGGGTCTGGGAATAGGCCTGTGATGTCATCTGGAGTGACGAGTAAAATACCTGGGTCAGAAGTCATGTTCATAGAGAGCCAGTCTAGACCGCTAATCGGGGGATGTTCCCTGTCATGCGGTAACATTAGCTCGGCCACAATATGGGGATTGATAGGATTTGGATACGGCTCCGTGGGTTGTCACTGCGTCCTGCACATCTCCGGCTCATGTTAAGGGGAGTGTGGTCGGAAGCGCAGCTGTCCCGGAGAAGGGGGCGATTGACATTGTGACACAGCCCCATGTTCGAAGCATAAGCATCGAGTGGGATGGTACACGTTTCGTGTTTAGTTGCCGGAGGTGGATTGCGCGTGTTGCATACACATTGCTGCGCGTTTCCGTAACTAAGTTCTGGGGTCGGCTGTAAGCCGGTCGGGGCAGACTAGGCTCGCTCCGCACGCGTCTCGGACCGCGCCTTGGCAGTGTGCTTCGGGGTGCATTTCTCCGAGCCGGAATACCCGTGGTCCATCTCTGGACCGGGTTTTTCCGGCCATGGATCATGGCCTGTCGCATACGCTGCTGTTGTGCTTGGTGTTGAGAGCGTATGGGCTTGCGTTCACCTTGTGACACAGTCCGAACGTACCGTCTGCCTTGGCGGTCATAGGCTACTTCATGATAGTGCCATGCGCGTACCTTATGGGCTTTGTCGCGGCTGCCTCGTTTACTCCGCTCCTTGTTTTTATTCTTATCCTCCGTCTTCTCCTGCTTATCTGTCGTCCGGCTACCCGATGTTGCGCTCGGGGCAGGAGCAGAGCTGGAGGACGAAGATGAAGAAGAAGATGAGGAAGAGGAGGAAGAGGAGCCGTCTTTGTAATCGTCGTCGTGACTGCGTCGTCGTCGTCGGTCGGGCTGGCAGCTGGTCTTGGGCTTCTTGAATTTCCGGCGTATCGCCTTGCTGGAACGACCTCTGCCTGTATCCGTGTATCGCCTTGCTGGAACGACCTCTGCCTGTATCCGTGTCTTCGTCGGCGGGCGGAGAGTCTTTTCTTTCATCCTTGCCGCTACGTCCTTACCGCTACGTCCTTGACGTTCGTATTTCTCTAGCTCTTCCTCTTCCTCCTCTCGCGCTCTACTATATTCCAATCGCCGCTGTGATCTCGAATCAGCGGATGAGAGGCCGCGTGGATTCGAGCGGGATGAAATCCGCGGAGAAAAAGAGATGCGGTCAGACGGAGACCCTTCCTGCAGCTGCTTCCGGGTGGCGCGTGAGGAAGGGATCTGAAATCCCCAGAGGCGTCGCGTCGGCCGAAGAGATCTAGGACCTGTGATTGTAAATCGTATAGCATGCGCTCCTTCCACGGCTGACACCGCGGAAGGAAGTGTGTGAGGACCCTGTGAGGGTGCTGAAGACGATGATGACGATGATGACGATGATGACGATGATGACGATGATGACGATGATGACGATGATGACGATGATGAAAAGTATGTCGTCGGTGGTGATGGTGGCAAGTATGTCGATGGTGCCTGCGATAACGATGTGGGGCAGCCGGTGAAAAGGGCGAAGGGGCGGGATCCTGCCGAGCTCTGAGTTTCCATCGTAATCCCGAATTCTTGGAGAGCGTGATGACTGGATAGGTCGTCTCCGGCCTTCCAGTCACCGGAGCGGGGGGAAGTTGTGTGTTCGTGGAAAACATCTCCGTGTCTTGGGGAAGGATGATGTTGTGGAGCATCGCAAACTCAAGACGGCAATGTGTATTCCAGGAAGAGACTGACTCCCAACCAAGATCAACGGGGACTAGCGGAAGGTTTAGATAGGCCGCTATATCACGTGAATCCCGGAGGTCTACCCGAGTGCCAAGATAGGTCGAGGCGAGATCGAGGCGCACGATGTTTGGTATCTTTTCCTTGATATCCATCTCGTCCTGTATGGATGGGACACCATATAAGTGGCCTTTTGCCCGCAGTGCCCTCGAATACGGATTCAAGATGTCTGCAAGACAAGGTGAATACGTGCTTGGGTGCACTACAACCTGGGTTTCCTCGTAAGCCGGCGTGTTGAGCATATGCTGCAGTGCCCGCACCTCTGTCTGCACCTGTATGAAAAGGGGACATTGGCTATGGTTGTACAGTACCACTTCTGGTCGTGTGCCGAAGAAGGCAGATTCCGAAGAAGATAGTCCTGTACCGGGGCTAAAGTGTCTATACCCCTGGTCCATCGCGCTTCCATAAATAAGGAAGGTTGATTTAACAGGTTCAGCTTTTGCTCCAGTATTTCTCTGTCCTGTTTATCAGTGAAGAGGCGCGCGAGCATGCCTGGATTGGGACTTACATCCCACTGGTCTGTCGGGAGGATGGGATGATATTTGTCCGTATAACAAATTATCATGTCTATGTTTGCGAAATAGTTCGCCGGCAGATCCGCGAAAAAGGAGAAAGTCGGGCATGAAAATCCGATAGACCGCTTGATATCATGTGGGTGCGTGCAGTATCTTATGGCAGAATTCGATGGCAATCAAAAAAGATAGTAGAAACATGCAAACCACTGCCATAAGTGCTCGAAGGCAAAATTGTATCGTACAAAAATAGGGCAGCCGAGATAGTCTTCATCATGCCGTCCTATGCTCCCCCTTGATCGTACCGGTTCCACCGATACAGTGTGGGACCATGGAAATGGGACTACGTGGTTCATAATCTGCTGAGACACACTCTGTTCCCCATGTCCCGGGTAGAGTCCTGATAGGTGGCCCATGAAACCATATGACCGTTCGTGCGAGTATGATATGTAATGCCTGAAAAGCAGGGTATCGGATATCGGGTCTTCCTGGTCCAACCCAAAAGCCAGAATTGAGGCCAATTGAGCTCTGGATCGTCCCCAAACCGGCGGATGGTGAAACATCGTCAGTGGCCATGGGTCCGATTCATAACCATGGCTGGCAATACCAACTTGAGAGGGAGACCGTTCAGCAACCTACTGATATGTTGCGGGGTACGGTTCGTTTCGACGTACTGTATGTTGCAGCGGTGAGTTACCGCAGGGGTTTTGACAAAGCGATCGTGATGTGCATCTACTTCGGTGCGTTTCTCGATGCACAGCCAATCATCCTGGGGGTTGGTTTGCATGGGGGCTGGTCCTTGCAAGCAAGGAACGAAAACGATGCATTCCGACAGGAGGACATCCTCGGGCTGGGAAAGGCCCGGGTCACGCTCCTGGTGGCAGGCGTTCATGGTTTTCATAGTGACACCTACAAAGGCCTGAACGACTTGACAGTCAATGTAACCTGGGCCAATATAAAGCGCGATATATCCCTTGTTGTCGAGGAATATTCGGTCTCTTTGGTTGACTTGTGCCATGATTTCCGGCAACTGGCGCAGAGAAATCCGGGCCCACGCCTTAGCCTGTTGGACTCTAGGGGCTAGCTGGCTCGAGTATAAGCGTGTGGCTACGTAACTATGTTGGTGCATGTCCTCATATCTTGTCAGTTGACGGAGCTGTGAGAAGCACCGATCTAGATGTATGTGGCCGCCATGAACATACCCACCGTCCTCGCGGATCTCGAGTCGGTGTCGCAATATCGTGATATTGCCTGGATCATCAAAAGACGGGTCCTCGTAGATCCCGTGGACCCGGATGAGGTAAGGCAGGTAATAGTAGCAACGATGGTTGCATTTAATGTGCTGACCGAATTGGACAAGATCTTCCCAATAGGGGCGGAGGCGGACAATCGGGTTTTGAATAATGAACAGTGACTTCCTGTCATTATAAACTTCCTTCAAAACCGCACCTCCTATTTGCGGGACAGCTGGTATGCTCTGCCCTCACGGTGCATATCTCTCTCGTACTCGACATGTGTGCGGGTAACCATGCGTGGTCCTACTGGGTGCATGATGTTCTTTCTTCGACCCGGGGTGGATAGACCCGCTCTCCATGGAGTTGTAGGTCTTCCCTGGTCGAGTTGTCTCATGCCAGTATCCGTTATAGCGCGGCCTCGGACCGCTATGAGCTGAAGGTTAGCCAAAGTCAAATCTCCTTGTGGGAAGGTTCGAGGTGCGTTAGGGGAGATTGAGAGAAAATCCCAATGATCGTTGTGATCCCTGTGTCCAAAATTGTGGTATTCCTGGTAATACTATAGGAGATTGCTGGGCTAAGGGTGGAAGTAATCGTGGCAAAGAGGAGGATGAGGAGCTAGCTTGCGATAGGGGTACAGGCGTAGCAGTTTGACGCGCCGGTGTCCCTGACGACGATGTCGCCGCCGGGGGCGTGCCATCTATCACTAGAATCTCCCTCTCCAACTGAGTCGGTCTTGGAGGAGAAAGTAGTGCGCTAGGAGACGTGACGTTCGAGAGAGCGGGCGATGTAACGCTAGCACCTGGTTGTGCCTTGGCGTCTGGGAGAGACGGTGACGTGACGTTCGACAAAGCGGGCGAGTGAGCGGGGGTTGTCGGTGAGAAAGTAGGTTCTATGGGAGACTCCCTGGGTCCTAACCGGCTAGGCGTATCGGCCGATCCGGGCTTGCGCGCCCACTCGCTAGGAGACGCGGTGGAGGGAGTGGGTGATGGTCCTCCGGGAGTCACGTGTGAGGCTTGCGTGGCCCGGTGATCTTGCCCCGAGCTCGAAGAACTCGAGCTTGAGGTTGAAGCGGTGGCTCCTTCAAGATCAGCCTGGGCTGGCGTCGTCGTCTCACTAGGTGACGTTGGTCCCTGAGGAGTCACATCCTCCTCCTTGCGTATTGGGGGAAGACCCGTGATCGGAAAAGCCGAGACCGGTGTACGGTCCAGTCGTGCCGCTGTGGTCCGAGATCGTGTCTGTCGTGGTGTGGGGGATGTACGGTCAGTACTGTCTTTGCTTCTCCTCCGTCTCGTCTGTCTTCTCTTCGCTTTCTTCTTTCTGTTCCTGTTCCTCTTCATCATCACTCCCGTCAGTGGTGATCGCCACCAAAGGGAGGAGACTAAAAGGGCATTCCTTAAGGCCTTGTTTTTGGGCTTCCTCCTCGTTATCATCCGAGGGGAGGTCCATCAGCGTGATCACTTGGTTGCAGGGATCTCTTAGGATTGTCCTGCTTCGCAAAACCTGATTGACAGTCCCGCTGGGCTTTCGGGGCGGAGTCAGGATCTCGAACTCGTCCAAGAGGATTTGTTCGTCCTCCGCCCGTGTCGGCACGGCCGGCCACTGTTGGCCAGCTGCCATACGGGTGAAAAGGGCACCGTGGATATGTTGGTCTGCATGATAAGGGCAGTGCCAAGTAGAATATCCGCTCCCGGGGGAACATGCTGGGAGGTGTAGATGTAAATCTCATCCCAGCCTCTTGTAGGGAGGACTTGGATGTAGAGACGTATGCCTCTGACCATAGTTATGATCCCTTGAGCCGTGCGGGCTGTCAGGATGGGCAAATTCATTTCAGTCAGGCCCATCTTGGAGGACAAGCGTGGGTGGATCAGTCCCAAGGTATTACATCCAGTGTCAATTATGACAAAGATGTCGATAGCCTTGTCGGCGGTCTGATCCAGTCCGGCAATAGCCAGGACCCGTTCTTGAAGGACATTTGCCTTACGAGGTCGTACGGGAGCGACATAACGGCATTCAAGAGCCGTGTCAGTCCCGTCGTCCAATATATTATGGGTGCTTACCTGGCTAGGGTCGTCTACCGTCTCTTGAGCCGCCATCACCGCCGCCATAGGGGCCTCCTTGCGTTCCTTGCGGTCTTTTCCGCGTCGATCCTTCTGTCCGGGGCCAGCGCGTTGCTTTCCGGCCCGCGGGGGGCACCAATGCGAGTTGAGCCCCTTCTCCAGATCGCGCGTGCGTGTCCTACAAACTTCGAGTGTATGATTTGGTTTGTCAACCTTGCCGAAGTGTTGACAGTAGGCGCAGGGCTCGGAGCTCTTGTTGTGCGGCGCGCGGTTCTCGTTGGCGGGGTCCTTCGTCCACTGGGCCGGCTTGGCGATCTTGATCGCGTTGGCCCCAGAAAAGCTTTTCTTGGTTGTACGCCCGCCGGACGAACTCGAAGGTGCAGAGCCCTTGCGTTGGTCCGGGCCCGGACCAGACTTCGGCTTGTTCTGCTGATGGGACGTCGGAGCTTGCCTCGCCACGGCCTGCAGCTGACTACCCGAGGGGATGTCACGGGGCCACTTGGTTCTTGGCTTCCTCGTGCTCTCCCTGGCCCTCTCCTTACGAGGAGGGCGCCGGCCGTGGTCGGACTCCGGTGCCGTCAGGATCGTCTTGGGGTCCCAATCCGTCAAGGTACGCGGGTTAGCCTTGAGGATGAGGTACCTCATCTCTTCCAAAGTGCGTGTTGGCGGAATGCCCCGCTTCTTCCTTTCTATCTACAGGGCCTGCTGCATCTCCATAGGGGAGACACATCGCCGGGCTACCTTATACTTATGGGATTCCTCGGCCACAAGGCCTTCGTTCTGCAGCTGCCTGAAGAGCTTCTGTAAACGCGTGATATAATTGGCCAAGTTCTCATTCGACCGTCTCTTCATGTCATTCCTGTAACTCGGGCCGAAAGGCTTGGTAACGTCGTAGACGATGTCGATTTTCCATCGTGAGTCTACTCGGTAGTCCAGCCAGATCCATGGCAAGAGTTGCAGAGACTTCATGTAGGAGTGTTGGAAGAAGTTCTTGCCGACCACGCGTTGAGGAAGATCTCGGCCTCAGACTGGGTCACGAAAAGGGAAAGATTGGAAAGAAACAGGCGCAAGGTGTATCCTAATGATACATGGTCGAACTTAAGCTTTTTGATCTCCCGCATGCGGCGTTGGTTCCGTTCGGTAACAGACTCAAATGGCGCAACCATCATAAGGACGGTGCTGCCACTAAAGCGTATACCATTCCGGGTACGTGACGGCTCGGAACTACTCGACGAGGGCTGCTCGCCACTACTAGAGGATGCATTAGTTGTCCCTCTACTCCCAGACGGGTTGTCCACCTCCGCGTCGATCGTCGGGGCAGCTGGGCTGGCTAGAGCCGTTCCGGCTACCTCTGGCGTGACCGCTGCGGAGGCTGCGGTTTCCGCGACCGCTGTCCCGGTCTCTCCATCTTCGTCACTCCCACTAGCTGGCGCGAGCGATTGCCTAACTGTGGAGAAAGTCACAATACGTGGAGGGGCAGAACGGGGTCGGCTTGAGGACCGCCCGACTCGGGGGATAGGGGAAGGCTGTCGCCGTCGGCTGGCTCTGCCCCTCGCTCTGGAGAGAAAGAGAACAGAGGGCCTTTCGACTCTTCTTCCTCCTCGGCTACCCTTCCGTATGGGGAGACAAAAAGCGCGACGCTGTCTTCGTACCGGGAGTCAGGAGGGGAGGCGAATGATCCCGGGAAGCTTGGGCTCCATTGAGAAAACCTCGGGGTCGGGGATGAACCATACACTGATGCTAGTGGGGAAAATGCCCCGTCAGCAGTCGGTCTCGGTCGGGAAAACAGAGAACGCTGTGCCTCTGACCCGCCTATAGGGCCCAAACTACTTCCTGAAGGGCGAGAGGGTCGACCTGGGAAGGCTGTAATGGCCACCAAAGCGTTGGGAGCCAGTTGGGAGGAACCTTACCGGGGCAGGGGCAGCCATGAAGCGCGATGACGATGCTGCCGCCGTAGCAGGAGGCATCGTCGCTGCCGTAGCTGTAGCCGTGGTCGTAGTCGTAGTCGTAGTCGTAGTCGTTGCTCCTGCCAGCGGGGGGCGAGTTGGGCCATGGTAGGAGCCGCCGTGGCCGCTGGTGCCGGAATCGTCACGTAGCGTATGGAGCTGGGGACGTTGTCCGGGGACAGAACCCAACCGACCTTTTTTGCAAGTTCGTTGTACCTACTTATAGCTAGGTCTCTCTCACCCCTATAAGCGGTCCACTTGTGGAAAGTGGATGGGTCCAACCAATAATCCACCATCTGCTCAAAGGGCTGCATGGGGAGAAAAGGCTCCTCCTCAAGGTTGAGAAGGCCGTCCTTTACTACCTTCGCTAAGAGGGGGCAGAGGTCCTTATTTAAAATCATTAGTACGACCTTAATGAAGTGGGCGCGGCTGATTCCGTCCGTCTGGGGCGAGAGCTTCTTGGCCGAGCCGTCCTTGAGGGCCTTCCTGTAGGTGTCTATGAAGGGGACACTGAGATTGGTGCACAGCGTACGAGAGATGTTGAGGCATTCCTCACGGTGGTAGACTTCCTGAGGAAATGAAGCTGGAAGGCTCATTTCGTCACACCTGAACGTAGAAGACCCACGATGTAGCAAACAGGTCTGGAATTTGCAAAGGAGACCTTTAGGGTTGGTTGCTACTCGATGTGGCTTGCTTGAGGGACTGTCCTATGTATGTAAGGGACTTGAACAGACTTGAACAGACTTGAACAAGACTTGAACAAGACTTGAACAAGACTTAAATACATGGTACAAGTCGCCTCTCTGCGTGTGGTGAACATGAACAACTGTCACCATGACCGGCCACTCAAAGACGGGTGAACTAGCTGTCCCGTGTGGGTGTAATGGCAGACCTTGAGCTTGCTTGCTGTTGGTGTTTCCAGAAGCATGTAGGTGTTCCCCAATTCGAGCTGTGCACAGCACACACTAAGTGTGACTCTTCCGAAAATAAAGGGAAATTCGAATTGTAAGTCTTGACTACCCTCCTGCGAGGAAATTACCAACCGACATTCAAATGAATACACACACTGCTGTCATTTGATCTCAAAATACTTCCGAGAACAGGGAAGGTACCAAAAGACGCTGGGATGGTCAATTCCAGTTTATTTAGTACACTTGCTTGACAGACTACTTGTCACTTACGAAACAATGCAAATTCTGAGAACTAACAAATAGAATTCAAGTGCTACACGTGTTGTGTTGCAGTTGGAGTTGTTCAAGTTAGTCTGAGAAAAGTAAAGGAAAATATGTTAAGTATTACCACTTTAACTAACCCATCTGACTTGTTTTACCATTTTACTTGGAGTGTTGACTGGAAACAGGAAAACACTGTCCAAGGAAATAAAGTTATGACTGGAGACAGGAAATAGCTTTCAAAGGAATAAAAGTTTTCAGATATGGGGAAAAAAGGAAATAGTCAAGCTTTTTCCCAGAAAGCTAGCTGTTAAAGGGAAATAAATTGATTTGTTAACGGCAGTTGAAAACGTAACAACTACAAGTTATGACAGTTGATAAATAAACGGAAAAATGAAGTAACGGAACTAAAAATAGAAGTGCAAACTTAAAGTAAAAACTTGAAGAAAGTTTAACACAATAATAATGTTTCGGTCCGGTACAGTAGTCATTCCGATACATCTTTACAAAAGGCAAGCGTTCTTCATGTACTGATAGTGATTAAAAGTCGTTCAACAGAAAACAAATGTCTTGAAATCTAATCACAAAAATGAAAAAGGCAGTCTGGAGGAGAGAGAGAGAGAGAGAGAGAGAGACAGAGAGAGAGAGAGAGAGAGAGAGAGAGAGAGAGAGAGAGAGAGAGAAAGAAAGAAAGAAAGAAAGAAAGAAAGAAAGAAAGAAAGAAAGAAAGAAAGAAAAGAAAGAAAGAAAGAAAGAATGAGAGAGAGAGAGAAATGTAATACTTACTTTGTACTTCTTTTTTGAAAACCACTACGGAAAGGTACGTTGCGAAGCTACTCCTCGGAAGATATTACTGTGGACATTCAACTGGCAAACTATCCAACTTTGATCTCATCGTTCTACATCAATCTAAGTAATACGACAAATCTGAAGCCAGCATTGGAAAACTTAGGACAAGAGCTTTCCAACGGTGTGCGCTGCATTTCCGTATCTCAAATATTGATTGAGAACGATGAGGTCAAAGTTTGAATGTTTTGCCACTTGAATGTCCACAGTAAATTAATATCAACACTTGTCTCTCAAAGCTACTCCTAGGAAGTTGCGAAGTACTTCTTTCTTTGAAAACCACTGCGGTTTCTGCTACTCCTGGGAAGATATCAACTGGCCGCGCTGGGAATGGAAAGGAGAGGAAAGGCAAGAAGAAGCGGCGGGAGAAACCTGGGACTGCTTGAGCTTGGAAGACGACGAGGCAGGGAAAGCAGTGGTTCATGCTGTTTCGTTAAACTCGAGTTGAGGCAGCTACGTCTTATATCCAATCCCAGCCTAACCCCTGACAGCGACATCAACCCCCCATGTAAGAAAGAAACACACACACACACACACACACAAATAATAAACAAACAAACAAACAAGCAAACAAGCAAACAAGCAAACAAGCAAACAAGCAAACAAGCAAACAAGCAAACAAGCAAACAAGCAAACAAGCAAACAAGCAAACAAGCAATCAAGCAATCAAGCAATCAAGCAAACGAGCAAACAAACACATACACAAACAACACACAAACAAACATTTAAAAAAACGCACACACACACAGACAGACACACAAACACACACAACCACACACAAAACTTCGTTTGCCATGCTGACCTGACGAAGCTGTTTGCGCAGTCAAAAAACGTAGTCTCAATCGTCAATGAGTCACCGTCCTGACACATACATACACACATCCATACCCCATACCCCATACCCCATACCCCATACCCCATACCCCATACCTCATATCGCATACCCCATACCCCATATATACCCCATACCCCATACCCCATACCCCATACCCCATACCCCATACCTCATACCTCATGCATACCCCATACCCCATACCCCATACCCCATACCCCATACCCCATACCCATACTCCATACTCCATACCCCATACCCCATACACCATACCCCATACCCCATACCCCATACACCATACCCTATACCCCATACCCCATACCCCATACCCCATACCCCATACCCCATACCCCATACCTCATACCCCATACCCCATACATACCCCATACCCCGTACCTCATACCCCATACCCCATACCCCATACCCCATACCGGTACCTTCCATACCCCATACCCCATACCCCATACCCCATACGATATGAAAATTCTCTAAGTCCAAAGTGAAAATTCTGTAAGTCCAAAATCCATACCCCCCCTTTTTGGGGGGGTATGGCCCATCATACCCCCTCCATACCCCCCCATATCCCCTCCATACCCCCCATACCCCCTCCATACCCCCCATACCCCCTCCATACCCCCCATGCCCCCCCCCATACCCCCCCTCATACCCCCGGTATGGCCCATACCCCCCCCCCATACCGGTATCATACCGGTATGGGGGGGGGGGGGGTATGGGTTTGGCTGTGCAAACGGGCAATGAACATTTTTACTGCGAAGAAATTGAATCACCTTAGATTCCGAGAATGCTGTTGTTACGAGAAGTTGGAGCATTCTGCAGCGATGCAGATACTGCTGTTCTTCTCTGTATCTCTTCTTTCTCAGCAAGTACACATCCTTGTTGGTTCTTGTCATCGCTCTTTTCTTCTTTCTGTTCTCCCTATCCTCCCAAGCTTTCTTCTCTTCCTTTGAGAGGTCTTTCCAGTTGGCAGTTTCTCTGACTGTGTCTTCTGGTCTTGTGGTGTTTGGCTACTTCTCTGTCTCCGTGGTCGTGTTTGTTGTGTCTCTGTTTCATCTTCTTCGTCTGATCCTTCCGGCGTGTCCACCTCGTCTGGCTTTCTCGGTTCTTCCATTTCTTCTGCTTTTTTCATCCTGTCTCTATCAAAACCATACTTTGTTTTTGCCGCTTTATGGTCTTGGAAAGCATCAGATCATGAAACATATCCCCGAGTGTTGTGCTAATCCCGTAGGCATACTCCTCTATCTGGTAATAGCAACTCTGTAAATCTTTTTATTCCCGCTAAACACCGGTGTGTGAGACATCAATTGTCTCATGCTGATCGCATGGTGCCAAAATTCGTTCCCCAGCGGCTCATAACCGTTGATTAGGTAATACCCGGTCACTCACGGACCTAATACCTTAGACGCCGGTTTGCTGAGAGATAATCGACACTTTTAATCCGCACGTAGATAGCAGAACTGGCAAACTCAAAGGTAATAATGAAACTGAAATAAAGTCCGCACGATGATTACGTCCGTTACAATTATTGACTAGAACTATACGGATAAATTACTTACCAGTCTCAAAGTAATCACTAAAAGTAAAATGTAATTGTCCTACCAACGTTAATAACTTGTAGTTGTTACGTTTTCAACTGCTGTTAACGTGACAGATCAATTTATTTCCCCAGTTTACAGTTTAGCTTTTAGAAAATGTTAAGTATTGCCTTTTTTTCCTTATATCTACACTTTATTTCCCTAGACCGCTTTTTCTGGTCCCAGTCGGATCATGATGGCATAAGAACATGAATAATAATGATAGGTAAAAACTTGATACTAAAGCACCTACACCAGGTAAAGTGGCAGTCTTCCGTCTGCTTTTTATTTTATTTTTTCCCAGACTGCCGACTTGAACAACTCAAAGTCCAAATCAGGTACACAACTCATATTTCACTTGAAACATTCTCGCTAGTTCAAGAGTCTCAGAATCATAAGTTTACATTCAACGGTTTCTCCGATGGCAAGGGACAAGTAGTCTGTCAAGTAAGCGGCACATAATATTAATACTGAATAAACTGGAATTGACCGACTCGGACCCAGTGTGAGCCACCGGTCATACTTTTGACACTTGAAACAATACGAATAATATTAATAAAGATCAAACTTGAAAAATAATCATGTCCAGGAAAATTCAAGTCTTTATAACTCAACTTTCAGGAAATAGTTATTTAATAACAGGGGTTTACCAGACCACGAGTGACCCGTATGTATTAGTAGTAAATATTAATATTTATAACTATTTCCTGAAAGTTACTATGATAAATATCAAACTTGCCTTAAAAAAGAATCATGTACTGGAAAATTCAAGTCTTTATAATAAAATTTGAAATTTAAAATTTTTAAAATTCAAAAATATTTTTTTAAGTTTATATACCATGGCAAGCCATCCACCGGGCCATGATCTTTGTAAGAGCTTTCAAACAAAAAAACCGCAGCACTTAAAAAGCTTGTCTGATAGCTGAGATAGGCGTCCCAACCCCGGTCACTAAATCCCCTCAATTTACAGAAGCAGGCCGGAGCCTCGGAAGACTCATGTCATCTAATCTCTGCCTTTGAAGTTAACAATATATTAATCATGTATTAATATAAATCAACAACTCGCGGCGATAGGAGACTGGGCGCCGGGCGCTCCGAGGCTTTCAGTGAAGCGTATACTGTAACTTGAAAGTTTCAGAAATAGTTATCAGTTTAATAACGGGCTTTTGGAATTTGCGCGATGGAAGTGAGAGGAGACTGCTAATGTCATTTAATCTTAGTCACAGTGATGATATGTCAACACATGACTCATGATATGCGGCTTAAACCAGCCAAGCCTCCGGGAGACTGCGCTCCGACTTTAAGTCAAGTTGGAGGAGCCGCCTTACGCAGGAGCAGGGCGCGTGGACTGAATTGAATTGCACAATGGCTGGTGGTCGGAGCAAAGATGCGATATCAACCATGAATACCAGCGGTGGCAAGGCCGGATGGACTGCACTCTTTGACGCAGCTGAGAATTTGCACGTGGAAGTGGCGCAATTGCTACCTCGAAGAATGCAATGTGATCCACACAGACCAGCAAGGGTAACTACACTCTTTCATGTAGTCGAGGGCATTTGGAAATGGCGGAATGGCTGTTGAGGCTAGTACTACTATCTGGTACTAATTTGAAACTGAGTCGTTCAGTGGAAAACTCATTCAATTAATAGTAAGCTTTGACCACATACTGCCGTGGCGGATTCTGAAACTTGCCAACTTGACGTTATCGGAAAAGTTTGCAAATGATTGTATTAATAACAATCAAATAGCTTGAGTCATTATTTCAAGTTACGCAATTACCTGATATCATCATCACTGTGCAGATCAGGCAAGTGGTCACAGTCATATGCTTTGAAGTAAGCTGATTAACAATGATATTATTAGTAATAATAATTACCTACCGTCGGTAGTACTACCTACCTATCATCCTGCTTATCTGCCTACCTGTCTATCTATCTATCTATCTATCTATCTATCTATCTATCTACCTTACCTACCTTACCTACCTTACCTACCTACCTGTCTACCTACCTATCTATCTGTCTATCTATCTATCTATCTATCTATCTATCTATCTATCTATCTATCTACCTACCTATCTACCTATCTATCTACCTATCTATCTATCTATCTATCTATCTATCTATCTATCTATCTATCTTTAGGTGTCACTGACCCTCCCTTGGGCTTGGTTTTTTTGAAATGGGTGCCATCTGTCGACAGACAGAGAATTAGGGGATGGTGTGGGTGTGCTGGGCCCGTCGTGGGGTGCCTTATGTGTGCCTAGCCATACGCCCATAAGTCACATGCCGAAATAGCGACGGGAAGCACAATCCTGTTCCCTCAGGGTGCCCTTTCTCGCTTGTTGAGCCCGGAATAAAACCCACAGTGCTCTGTCGGTTTATACTAGACTGTCGACAGTCTCGAAACTCCATCTGCTTACTGGGCCCTCTGTAATGGAGGTGGGAGCTCGTTCTGCAAGGGGCGCTTATGGAACGAGCCCTGGCCCCGCCTGGTACTAGGGAGATTTTGGTATCGCCTGTATCAGTCCCTTCCGTGCAAACATCACGGCTTAGCTGGGCATCGGGTTAATACTTTACCCACAGACTTCCTTGGTTGACGAAATCAGAAGCTCCTTTTTTCTGACATTAGTCGATATCTCATTAGTTGATCTCATCACTTACTCCACGGAGTGAACCAAGGCCACTTGAGGTGTCACTGACCCTCTCTTGGGCTTGATGTTTTGAAATGGGTGCCATCTGTCGACAGACAGAGAATTAGGGGATGGTGTGGGTGTGCTGGGCCCGTGGTGGGGTGCCTTATGTGTGCCTAGCCATACGCCTATAAGTCACATGCCGAAATAGCGACGGGAAGCACAATCCTGTTCCCTCAGGGTGCCCTTTCTCGCTTGTTGAGCCCGGAATAAAACCCACAGTGCTCTGTCGGTTTATACTAGACTGTCGACAGTCTCGAAACTCCATCTGCTTACTGGGTCCTCTGTAATGGAGGTGGGAGCTCGTTCTGCAAGGGGCGCTTATGGAACGAGCCCTGGCCCCGCCTGGTACTAGGGAGCTTTGGTATTGCCTGTATCAGTCCCTTCCGTGCAAACATCACGGCTTAGCTGGGCATCGGGTTAATACTTTACCCACAGACTTCCTTGGTTGACGAAATCAGAAGCTCCTTTTTTTCTGACATTAGTCGATATCTCATCTATCTATCTATCTATCTATCTATCTATCTATCTATCTATCTATCTATCTATCTATCTATCTATCTATCTATCTATCTATCTATCTACCTGCCTATCTATGTTTCTACCCTACCTACCTATCTATCTACCTATCTATCTATCTATCTATCTATCTATCTATCTATCTATCTATCTATCTATCTAAATCTATTCGTCAACCATATCAGAGCAACAAGACAAAGCCTACACTCGACCAGGATCGGGATGAAGCACAATTCCCTCGCGCAGGTGCAACTGTTAGATTAAGGAGCAACTGCTGCACTAGGATAAAGACGTGCTGAGGTTATGTCGGCTACCCGCTCCCAACAGTCACGGCTGGCGTCGTATCGCTCCACTGATCCCGATGACTTGCCATCAACAACCCCTCCCATCACGTAAAGCCGCCTGTTCAGCAGGAGCAGCGCAAGCATTCGATCGGCGATGAGTCAGTGGCGCTAGGTCCTGCCACCTGTTGGTTGCTGGATGAAAGCGCTCCACCGATAACA
>WBZZ01002665.1:70000-97500 GCA_019918135.1 Paulinella micropora | reverse complement strand
ATCGTGTCGTCGTGACAGACATACTGGGTCGCACCGCTATCTTGATACACATGCTTGCTCTTTACTAGCTTACTGTGTGCCATGACTGTGGTGGAGTCTTGTTTCTTCTTCGATTTGTTTTTCTTGTCTTTCTTCTTCTTCTTCTTCAACTTCTTCTTCTTTCTTTTCTTTTTTGACTGTTCTTTTTCCTCAGACTCTGAGAACTCAGACGGCTCTGATGACATAAGCTCAGGGACGTCATCAGAGTCGCCTGGGTCATAGTCTCTATCAGGCATTCCAGTCTGAATCTGTCCTTTCAGTTCTTCTTGCAGGTTAGTTATAACTTCTCTTACCTGTCTGTCCAACTGACTGATTCTCTCTCTAGACACACCTGTGATCAGTTCCTGAGGAACTGTCACCTCAACAAACCTGCCTGTGGGATCTAGTCTAACCTCTATCCCATCATCGGTGTGTTGGGTGGTCAGGTGTAGTTGGAGTGAAATGCTTGTTGTCGTGTTGGGTGGAGTATGGGCTAGTGGTATGTCTTGTGTTGTGAGTCACAGTCACTAGCTCAATAGCTCTCATCACATCAGTCAAGTATTCGTCTATCTTTCCTCCTACCTCGATCACTCTCCTCTCATCCCATACTCCCCCTGATCTTTTCAACTCACTAGCTATCTCTCCAACTGTCTGCATGTCAATGCTTGAGACTAGTCTGTAAGGTGAGATGACAGATGGTGGTGGAATTGGAGGAGGGGGTGCTTACCGGTGCCTCTTCCTCAGGGACGCTGAGGGCAGACCTGTTGCGCGGAGACGCAGCGTCAAAACTTGAAGCTAGGTCGGTCTGGGAAGTTCCCGGGGCGCCGCGACCGGTCTGTGGGAGGTCACCTACAAACCTCCAAGTCAGTGTGTTTAGTGTAGCTGAGGAAGTAGGATTAGCAACCCAAGGATGGGGTTGATAATTCCTTTCCTCTCCTTCAGCTACACAGCGTAAATTACCGAACATATCGAGAAATTCTTTCGCTAGTTCCAGTAAATTTTTCTCGTTTGGATAATTAACCACTGCTGGTAAACTGTCTGTTGCAGCCTGCTCTAAGTCTATGAACGGAAAAAAAAAAAAGCACTCTGTTTTGCATGATAGCCACAAAAGTCATCATAGTTTAGCCTATCTGCCATTCTTTGAAGTGACCCGAACAGATTGGCACCTAAACGAACTTTGCAAGGTTTACCCCGTGAAGTTTTCCCGCAGCCTTGCTTGTTGCACGAAATTTTCTCTGGCTGTTTATCCTTGTTTGTTGTTTTGGGTGCTGTGGTTGTTTGTGGAACTGGTTGAGTGATTTTCTTCTCTCGTTCTCTCTTTGTTGGTTGGTGTGGTGGACGTGGAGTGTTGGTCAGTGCAGGTGCAGCTGCAACTATCTCCCTACCTACCAATGTTTTTGTGGCAATCCTGTCTTGGTTTGGTGTTGGTTTTTGTTTGTTTTTGTTCTCTCTCTGTGTGGGTGGAGGCATGAGCAGTGATGGCACCGCAGCAATAGGTGTAGGCAGTGAAGGCAATGAAATAGTTCACCACATTCGCACTCTCTACTCCTTGCACTGGTGTACGAGATTTTGTTTCGATGTTGCGAGTTGATGATGTGGGGGCAGGCAATAGTATGATAGGAGGTGAAGCGGGTGTATCATCATCTTCTTTACTCTCCTCAACATCCTCACCACCACCACCATGCAAAACAAACACAGTTCCCTCAAACAAATCAACGTCTTCCTCTTCACCTTGCTCTTCCTCTCCCACTCCCTCTAGAACATCCACTTGATCTATATCTACGTCTTCTAGCACGGTAACTCTATCATCATCCGGACTAACTCTCCCGTTATCCTCACCCTGTGCTAACACCATTGTCTTCGCACGAGGACATTGAGCACGATTGTGTTTTTGGCCCTTGCACAGTGTGCAAGGCAACTTTAGGCACGTCGCGCGCCAATGGTCCTTTGCCCCACACTTGTAGCAACCACCCTTCTCTTCCTCACCCTCGCTCTCTTTAGCTACAAACGTACCTTGTGCCGGTCTGGGAATGAATGTGGTTGTGTTGGGTTCGTGTGTCATTTGCCTAGTCTGGTTTACCCGAGATTCCGGACCAGAATTCAAACGAAAATTTTGCCAGACTTGGCGTATGACTCTCTCCACCTCACGGTGGTTCAGTCGGTCTTCGCGACCGAGTTGGTATACCATAGTATTCAACCCCGCGAAAACTGTATGTTTCTTAAACTTCATTAAGAGAAAAGAAGAAAAGAATTCGTCAGGAATTTTACCTCCGTAGTCGCGCTGAATGCACTCTTCAAGATACCTATTTCTATCCAGCCACAACTCAATGTCCCCTCTCGGGTAGGATGAAATAAAAACAAGCATACGTTTCATCATTTCTGCTGCGTTGGCACCCCCATACCGGCGCTTAACAAGCACCATCATGCGTATAGGGTTGCTATCCGACACAGTCATGCATAAAGCTATGAGTGTTGGATGCTTGAAGGCAACGGAAACATAAAGGCTTAGCTTTTGCATCGCCTTTGCGTGTTCCTTGCGTTCTTTTAGTCTACGTCTTCTCGATCTTCTTTCTTTCTTTGACTTACTTCGTTCTTTCGGTCGCATGCGTGCATCTTGGCTCTCTTTTGGTATAGAGGCCTCAGCGTCTGATGATGTTGCAAGTGTCTTAAGTTCTGTACGAGCTGCTGAGTCACTGTCGCTAGTGTCTGACTCTGTACTGTACTGTTCATCTACACTAAATGCAGACTCGTCCCATGGGTATTTCTCTTCAGCTTTCTCTGGATGCTTTGCAATGAAACTAACTATGTCTCCTAGCTGTGAGCTCTCAGAGGTCGCTACCATCTTAAACGTGAACTCCCAAGTTTGATCTCGGTCTTCAAAGACCTGCTCAAGCTCAGGAATGCTGTTTGTATGGCTCTTCTTGCCCGTCTTCTCGCGAACAAGTCTCATTAACCGACAGAGTTGTAAATCTTCCGAGCCGGAAGACCCACTAGCTGACGGGCAACTGTACTTGCCGGAATAAAAGGTTATTAAGCGCAGAGGGTGTGCAATGCCGTGAGGCGATTGATCACTCTCTATATTCAATAACTAGTCAATACTACGTCCCAGTATTACTAATCCGTTATTATTGTCCAAGTGTTTACAGTTCACTTATGCAGTGTGGTTACCTTTTAATTCTGAGGTACAGACTGTGCTGCTTGAGCACCTTAGCTACGACACCTATCCGTTCCATCTATGCTATCCTTTCTATAATTGACTGGCCTACATAAGTCCCGACGGGGACAATGCCTTATTCTTGATGATTCAAGAATGTCTAGACAAGATGTATTGTACAACTCAAGTAAACAAGTATGCAAAAATGGTATTACATAGGTAATTAGCAAGGAGGGCAGGTCGAGAATAAGTTTACGTGAATTTGCCAATGAAGACAAATTAAGTAACGGATATTCGCGGTAACGGTATATCTCCGACACATAGACCGCATTAATATTACATATGTGTAATATCTGATGTGTGAAATTGATTTTTTTTTTGTTTTTTTTTTCGTTTTTTGTAACGTGTTTGGGTTATTCAGGATATCCTCGAAGCATCAGGAGCAAGTGTTAGAATAATCTTGCAAACTCAAACAAGGCAAGAGGCTGACCACCATGCAGAAAAACTCGGTACTCTATGTGACCTGGCACAAAGAGTACCCAAGTCACAAGGTATACATGCATGTATGTATATGTATATGTATATGTATGTATGTATGTATGTATTCATGCATGCATATAATATTATGTATGTAGCATGTGCGTATGTAGCATGTATGTATGTATGCACGTATGTATGTATGCATGTATGCAACATTTATGTATGTATATGCACAATGTATGTATTTATGCATGCATTTATGTATTTATATGTATGTATGTATGTATGCTGGTTGAATGTATATAAGGCATTGATCGAAAAACTGGAGGCACCCATAACTATGACGGAAGATAGATCTGCGGAGTAGAAAGCCGCAGAGTCCATGCTCTCAAAGTTCACCCGCCGAGGCTATATAGGTTTTTGGCAGATCATGGGAATCATGAAGGCGAAAAGCATCCTGATTTGGCGAATCCAGCGACACCCCAAGTACTGCGAACCATGTATCACTGGTGCCGAGATTGTTGCTCAGGTCATTTATAATAATGCATAAACATACATTGCCTGTATAGATATATGTATATAAGTAAGGAAGTAAGATATATATTATTATAATATATATATATATATATAATATGTATATATATATATATAAGGTTGAGGCATGGAAGTAGAAAAAAAAGCAGCACACTCGCGGCAATATAATATATATTGGCACATTCGCGGCGCTCGCGGCGCTCGCGGCGGTCGCGGCAAAATTTGCCGCGGGCATATATATATATATATATATATATATATATATATATATATATATATATATATATATATATATATATATTTATATATATAAAGGTTGACGCATGGAAACAGGAAAAAATCCAGCTTGCAAAGGAAGAAAATACAGCAGGGTTGGCGGCGCTGGATAAAAAAATCGATGCAAACCGGAGGGCTTTGCAAAACTACGAGCGACACAAGGGGCTGCAAGCCATCGTGAAGCCCTACATCGCCGACTTCCAGCGGGAAATGCACCACGATGAATGCCTCATGGTACAGTCACTGTGTTGACTACACACATACAATGTCACATACAATTACATACATGCACACATGCATACAATCATACATGTATGTACACGACTACGGTGGTCTTTATTCATACAGTGGAGAAAAATTCTACGTCTTCTGCATAGTTTCAATTTTTTATGCAGAGGAAGAGGATGATATACCAACACGAGAAGCTTTTCTTTTCTTTGCAAAGGGTACGTATAAAAACAAACAACATAACACACATAGCAATACTAATATGATCATACATTTGTTCTACATTCACACATTTTTACAATATTACATAATATCACGTATTACACTTCTAGGGTCCATGACGGCCGCAACAACTGCATGGTGCTGGGAGCAGATGTTCACCAAGTTTCAGATACATACCCGATGGTTCCCCAGCCGCCGCATCGCAAGGCAGATATAGATTGACAGAGCAAGTACAACGTAACACCGCATTTTTCTTTAGGCGTTTTGTCCTGCAAACGGGTGACAACGGAGCCAACGTCAAATCCTACGGTCTCATCAATTTCTGGTCAGGCATCAGGAAGTGGCTGCAAGACACATTTGGAGAAACAAAGTTTGAGTTCGAAACGGAACTTACCCCCCTTGCCACGGCGATGGCCCGGCAGGTGCCCTTTTCAATGCATCTCTTGAACGCTTTCGTTTTATGCATGGATAGATTGATGGATGGGATGAGAGATGGATGGATTCGAAATTCACTGAAATTGGTGTCATGTATTGTCTATTGAATGCTGTTATGCGCAGATTGACATATCAACTTCGTCAAGAAGCAGGCGTGGCTGCAGCAAGTCACCAGGCGACTTGTTTTCTACAAAACTTCTGAATATGCTGACCTCTTTCGACAGCGGCCGAAAACCCACGTGGCTACAGTCCCCGAACAATTCACGGTGAGAGACTTTGACGACGCAACTAAGGAACCCGTGCTGGACACGCCACACATCCCAACTTCAAGGCCGGCTGACAACAGAATCGGCCAGGGTGTCAAGAAAGTCTCTTCAATCAGGTTCCTTAGTTAGATTAGCCTTAGTGTATTTATTTGATTATCAGTGGTAAATAGAAAATGTTATCCCTAGGGCTTCTATAGCTACATGCATTTGTAGGTACTGGTACCTGGATTCCAAGAGGAACAAGGTTTTCGAACCAGGAGTAGCAATTGCCCGTGAGCACCCACTGGAGTCGCAAGGTACATAATCATTGAGAATTTGGAGGGAGAGGTGGGGGGGGGGGGGCGGGGGAGGGGGGGGGGGGGAGGTCAGAGGCAGAGCTTCGAGAGATTCCATGAAAAGGTAATCTAGCGATCTGCAGCTTTAGTATACCAAGGAGAATCATGATCTGTGGCTCTGTATAGTAGTGAAATCAAATTTGAATTTTTGCCTCTGTACCATGTGTTGACAGCTACTCTTTGGGATTTTCGAGAATATCGAGGGAGCTGCCGCAAGAGCTTGCAGCTCTTGGTCCGCCCGGTGCTTCTGTCAGATCCTCCATCCGACCATGCGGGTGGTTGCGAGGCCTGGCAAGGAGGGGTCGGAGAGAACGTTTCCAGAAGGGATGCAGATTTTATTCGACTGCAACAACAGTTTGAGCTTGCGCGAACTCCGTCTACTGTCAACATCAGGGAGATACGCAGTAACAAAAAAGGGGGGCGGAAGCCCCGCAAGTCCCAGGTGACTCCGCAGCAGCTACTCGATGGCCTGCAACTACCAACCGTCGAAGCAATGACTGCCGCCTGCTCTGCAGCAGAACTGAAAGCATTGTGCAATCAACTCGGACTGTCTAAAAGTGGGTCTAAGTCTGCGCTCGCACAAAGTCTCATCAATTCTTGGAAAGATGGCCAACGTCCATTACCTGCCTCTGCCTCCACATCCGCAGATGGAGTGAATGGAGCTTCTGCTGCGCCAGCGCCTGCAGCGCTCGCGGCGGCGTTCGCGGCAGGTCCCTCGTCAAGTGTACCTGCAGCTGCTAATAGTATGGTCGCGGCAAACCATATTTTAGATGTGCCTCAAGCTGTTCCTGGGGAAATTGCTTCTTCTGCGCCGGCACCTGCAACTCGCACGGCGATTGCTGCTTCATCCTCGTCAAGTGTGCTTGCAGCTGACATGGTCGTGGTAGGGTCCTCGCCAGGTGTGTCTGCAGTTGTCCCTCGGAAACGTGCTATTGCGGCGCTGGCGGCACCTGCAGCGATCGCGCCAGTGTCCGCTATTTCACCGAACGTGTCTGCAGCTGCCGCAGTCGCGGCAGGGTCCTCGCCGGGTGAGCCCGCAGCTGCCAGACTCAGTCAGAAACGCATGCGTCTTAGTACCGGTGGCAGAAAAAAAAACGCAAGCAGGCTCAGGGGTAGCAAATGTCTTTCTGCAGTCTGCAGAAAGCCTTGCATCAGGGTCATCATTAATTTTACTACGTATCTGTCAATAAATACATTGATAAATTAATACATACATTGAATCATTAATACATTAATATGTTTATACTTACATATATACATCAATACATACATCCACACATACATACATTTATATACATACCTTTTCAGAATGGAGTTGACCATGGCAAGCGCGCAGCAACCGACAGCTGCGCCTGCGTTTGCAGCGTCGTCTTTGCGGAGATATTCCCGTAGCACCCACTCGGAGAATACTTACGTTGGACTGGACCAAGAAGAGCAACCATCCGAGGGTGAAGATGAAAATTGGGTTTATGAAGGCAGTGCGAGCGACGATAAGAGCGAGGGCGATGAATGAATGATATTCAAGTTTGGGATCCGTTGCTTTTATAAAATACCATCCTATAAGTAACTGCCGCCACCATGAGTCTCATTATAATGTTCTTCCGCAAAAAATTTACCAGCGATGAGTACTGAAATAAAAAACATATGTATATATTTCTTGTGGTTCGAAATCGATTTGGGAAACTTATGTTTAATAAAGATTACGCAACAAGTCTTAGCTTCCTTCTTGCAATTCGAAATTCAGTGCTAGTGAAATAATCTATCTAGCCTCTCCTTCAGGCTCACTCCGGCTTGACGGATGCATTCTTAATATCATTGGATTTAAGAAGTTTTTAATATTACTTTTAAAGAATTATGAAGCACACCAAAAGTAGGTAGCAAGTGCCAAGATGCAACAAAAATGTATGTCTAATGGATGCACGGCGTTAAAGTTGTTGTGACAAAATTGCATAATGTAGGTCTAAATCGCTAAACCAAACCGGATCCAAGTTTGTTCTTTAGAAGAGCATGCCTGCGGGTGATGGAGAAAGTTTCTGAGTCGTAGATACCCAGCCCGCCGCGAACGCCGTGAACTAAGTATGCAGGGAGAGAACTGATAAGCTCGCAAATTATTTCAAACAAATCTGGACTCATGTTCATGCAGATACACGTGCTCGAAGACCTGCCAGACAGCCTTGCTAGTCGCGGCAGCACCGAATGACTTCGCGGCGCTTCGCGGCGGCTGCGGCTAAGTCTGCCGGGAGAGAACCTGGTGAGCCTGCCGCCATCCAGCCTCAAACGAAACATCATTTATGCATGTATTCGAAGTGTTTTCAAGTAATTATCTGTGCTTGTCATGGTCAGCAGGCTGAATTAACGCAAGCAAGGAACACATCGACAGCTGCCGCAACCGCCATGAATGGGGAAGGGATGGCTGAACGTGTGCCAAGCTGCGGTCGATTAAGTAGTAGCCATTGATGTAGGTCTAAATCGCTAAACCAAACAGGATCCAAGTTTATTGTTTAGAAGAGCAGGCCTGCGGGTTGTGCAGAAAATTTCTGAGTCGTAGATACCCAGCCCGCCGCGAACGCTGTGAACGCCGTGAACTAAGTCTGCCGGGAGAGAACCTGGTAAGCCTGCCGCCATTCAGCCTCAAACGAAACATCATTTATGCATGTACTCGAAGTGTTTTCAAGTAATTATCTGTGCTTCTCATAGTCAGCAGGCTGAATTAACCCAAGCAAGGAACACATCGACAGCTGCCGCAACCGCCGTGAATGGGGAAGGGATGGCTGAACGTGTGCAAAACTGCGGTCGATTAAGTAGTAGCCATTGATGTAGGTCTAAATCGCTAAACCAAACAGGATCCAAGTTTATTGTTTAGAAGAGCAGGCCTGCGGGTTGTGCAGAAAGTTTCTGAGTCGTAGATACCCAGCCCGCCGCGAACGCCGTGAACGCCGTGAACTAAGTCTGCCGGGAGAAAATCTGGTGAGCCTGCCGCCATCCAGCCTCAAACGAAACATCATTTATGCATGTATTTGAAGTGTTTTCAAGTATTCATCTGTGCTTGTTATGGTCAGCAGGCTGAATTAACCCAAGCAAGGAACACAGCGACAGCTGCATTGAAGAAGGTAAAGGTTTGTGTAAAATTGTGAAGGTGCACGCACGTTTGTCATAAATTTGCACTGGACACACTGTATATATCACGAGTAAAGCATTAGGAAGGAGTCCGGATGCAGTAGCTATGATAGGTAGCGTGAATTTAAAAAAAAAAATCGCGGCAGGTGGACGCCGCGAAATGCCAAAGACACCAAAAAACACCCGCAGTCAAGTTACCAAACTTGAGAGAATCGCAAGTGTGATGTCGGACGTCATAGTCCTGCATAGATCTATCGTTTTTTACATGCTTTGTGAAGAAAACAAATTTTTCAGATAGTGTAACCGCCGCCAAGCGGTTCATGGCGCCGCGAACTGACAACAACTTTCGACCGCTCGTTCTCACTCAAAACTTGTGTGACACCTAAAAGCTCTTGCAGGCCTTCAGTACTCATATCATTGTATGAAGCTAAAAAAAATTTGAAACAATTTCTAGCGGCCCTGCTTCGTAGCAAACTAGAAATCAGCTCAGATAGTGTATAGTGTACTTAAAAAGTGCGAACGTGTCATGTACACAGTAAATTTGCATGACCGACACAAGAATATAAGTTATAAATAGGTTTTGCATTTACTTTGTTTAATACTTCCGATTTACTGTCCCTTCCAGTGTACCAAGAGAGGAATGTCAATTATAAATATGTTTTGCATGTACTTTGTTTAATACTTCAGATATACTGTATCCCGGCTAGTGGCAAATATTTTCTTAGTGAAGTTGTGCGTAATTACAGCCTCTGGGGCCACACAACAGTGAAATGCCAAAAAGTGAGTGAAGTTGGTGTTGGTCAATGTTAGACAGGGAACAGGTTGTACTCGTCCAAGGTCATAGTGGCGGTGCAAGTATTGGCAGCAAGGAAGAAAAGCGCAGTAATTGCGTTAGGTTTTTGTCCTGAACGGAGAAATGCCAAAAAGTGGGTAAAGTTGGTGTTGGTTAATGTTAGACAGGGAACAGGTTCTACTCCTTGGCAGTGCAAATATTGGTTGCAAGGGAGAAATACGCAGTAATTGCGTTAGGGTTATGTCCGGAACGAAGAAATGCCAAAAAGTGGGTAAAGTCGGTGTTGGTACATTTTTGGCAGGGAACACTGGTTCTACTCCTCCATGGTCACAGTGGCAGTGCAAATGGTAGCCGCAAGGGATAAATGGTAAGTAATTGCGTTAGGCTTTTGTCCTAAAATCAGGAAATGCCGAAATTTTTCATGGCTCCTGTTGTTCATGGAAGTTGGTGTTTGGACGTAACAAGCATGACGTTGTAACTTGTTGTGGAGGTCGCACACGGGAGCTAAAATTCTGGGCGAACTGCGGGCTGTACTGGAAACAGGGTGTACCCGACCTGTACCTAAGCGCCGACCTCAACCTAAGGCAGGAGATGTCGTGGTGGGTGTAACGTGTGGTGGGAAGTGTGGGGGAGAAGTAGGGGTCAAAGTTAGGAGCGGGAAGAAGCAAGTCTGGGCGAGCTGTACTGGAAACACGGTGCAGCCGACCTGTACCTAAGCGCCCACCTCGACCTAAGTCAGGAGATGTCCAGGTGAATGTTACGTGTGGTGGGAAGTGTGGGGGAGAAGTCGTGGTGCAAGTTTGGGGCGGGAAGGAGCAAGTCTGGGCGAGCTGCACTGGAAACAGGGTGTACGCGACTCGACCTAAGCGCCGACCTCGACCTAAGGCAGGAGATGTCGTGGTGGGTGTAACGTAACGTGTGGTGGGAAGTGTGGGGGAGAAGTAGTGGTGAAAGTTAGGGGCAGGAGGGAGCAAGTCTGGGCGAGCTGTACTGGAAACAGGGTGCAGCCGACCTGTACCTAAGCGCCTACCTCGACCTAAGGCAGGAGATGTCGTGGTGGGTGTAACGTGTGGTGGGAAGTGTGGGGGAGAAGTCGTGGTGAAAGTTAGGGGCAGGAGGGAGCAAGTCTGGGCGAGCTGTACTGGAAACAGTGTGCAGCCGACCTGGACCTAAGCGCCGACCTCGACCTAAGTCAGGAGATGTCCAGGTGAATGTTACGTGTGGTGGGAAGTGTGGGGGAGAAGTCGTGGTGCAAGTTTGGGGCGGGAAGGAGCAAGTCTGGGCGAGCTGCACTGGAAACAGGGTGTACGCGACTCGACCTAAGCGCCGACCTCGACCTAAGGCAGGAGATGTCGTGGTGGGTGTAACGTAACGTGTGGTGGGAAGTGTGTGGAAGAAGTCGTGCTGCAAGTTTGGGGCGGGAAGGAGCAAGTGTGGGCGAGCTGCACTGGAAACAGGGTGTAGCCAACCTCGACCTAAGCACAGACCTCGACCTAAGTCAGGAGATGTCGTGGTGGGTGGGTATGGGTGTTACGTGTGGTGGGAAATGTGTGGTGGGAAGTGTGGGTGGGTGTAAAGTTGTGGTGAAAGTTTGGGGCGGAAGGGAGTAAGTCTGGGCGAACTGCCCAGGGAACAGGGTGCAGCCGACCTCGACCAAAGGGCCCACCTCGACCTAAGGTGTAACAGACCTGGGAATCCGACCTCGACCTGAACAAGGAAATGCCAGAAAGAGGGTAAAGTTGGTGTTTGTATTGTTGGGACAAGGAAGAGGCTCTATTGCAAGGGCACCAGTGCAGTGCAAGTGTTGGGCCCAAGTGATAAATGGTCAGTAATTGCGTTAGGGTTTTGTCCTGAAGGAGGAAATGCCGAAATTGGGCATAGTTTCTGTTTCAGGGAACTGTGTAGAATAGGAGGTGTAGGTTCAACAAGGATGACATTGTAACTTATTCTGGGGACCGCAGACGGATGCGGTAAGTCAGGGAGTGCAGTAGTACGAGCCCTGTGGAAATAAAGTCCACATGCGGAATGTGACCTAGGTGAAATTTTTGGATTTTTTTAATTTTATTTATTTATTTTTTTTATTGCATTTCTCCATGGAGGACTGTGAGGTGTAACTGCCCCCCAAAGGATTTTTTCAAAACGCGAGTATTGATTTTAAAAAAATGAAAAATGATTTTTGGCGAATTCGGGAAAGTTCACCCCTGGCGAATTCGGGAACCCTCGCAAATTCGGGACAGTACACAGTGTCCCGGAGCCTGGATAGGCTTGGAGCCAGCCGGCGCTGCCCATCCCGTGCTGCTCACACAGACCCGGGGCGGGGCATGCTACTATGCAGGACGAGGAAGTCCACCACCACTCCAGCAACTCCAGCGCTTCGTGCGCGTGCAGGCCAGAGCCCGCGTGGTCCTAGGCGAGCCAGTCGGTGGGGCGCACCAGTGCCGGCCGCGGCGCTTGCCAGCCCCCCACGGCTAGCGTCAGGTTCCGCGCGGTGCGGCCCCCAGCCCACTGCACCGGCGGGGGGGCCGGCGCCTGCACTGTGTAGTCCACTACACACAGGGCCGCGTTGCCAACCGCATCAAACGCCGCGTAGCTAACCCGCAGGCTCGGGCTCGGCCTCGGCCTCAGTGGATCGGCCGAACCACAGGGCCGGCGGTTGCAAGCGCTGTGCCTCTTGCTCTGCCAGCTCCCGGCCTAAGCGGGCGGGGAGCTCCGTTGTGTGCACCCCGTAGTCTTGGGCGCAACCCATTACCTCTACCCGGTACCGCCAGCGCGTCTGCGCGTCGCCGTCGTCCGGCCCCCTGGGGCGCACGCAAAAAGTCGCGGTCGCGATCGACGGCGCGGAACCCCCCACTATGTCAGTCGGTCGACACGACACTGTCAGTTCGTCCTCCCCTTGGCAGCCAGGGGGGCCCGCCACACTTACGCTCAGCTCACCGCTATTGCTTAGCGGCTCGGCGCCGGCGTTAGCCTGCAAGGCCTGGTCCGGCCGCAGCTCGTACCACACACCAGCGCTCACGTTCAAGGTCACGCACGTCCCCGTCGCGTTGTTCGCTGAGTTACCCCACAGCCACCCCACCGTGCTAGTTCCGCTGCTGCAATCACGCCGGCCGGGCTGGTGCCTGTACAACGTCAGCCGCGAAGAATTCCAGCTCCTCTGCTGTCAGCGGAGACGACGAAAAACCTGCGCCCCGTTCTTGTGTGCTGTGGGCCACGCCATCCGTCCCCGGCGGCAGCAGCACGCGATATAGCTCCACTCGGGGCAGGCCCGCCTGCCCCGCGGCTGACAAGGCCGTGGGGGGCTGCGAGGAGCGCCCGCGCGCGTTCTCGGCGCAACGCAAGAGCGGGGGCGTGTTGTCTATCACTACCGTAAAGTTGCACCAGCTCCGGTTCCCGGAACGGTCGAAAATGTCGGCTGCTACTGGGTACTCACCCTCTAGCAAATACTCCTGTCCATCCTGGGTCCTCGACGTCAGGGGGCCAAAGTACGCAGCGTATGAATAGGCCCGACAGTGCGTTGGCCCGTCGTCCACGTTATCGCGGCTGGCCCCGCACAGCTGGGCCGAGAGCTCGCGCAACCCCTCAGGCGCCAGCTGTTGTACAAAGCCGCCCGAGTCCCACCCCCGCACGACCCGGTCCGCCCAACTCCCCGCACCGGCAGCGGCGCCCACCCCTTGTTCGTAGAGCAGCTGTAGCGCAGCGCCAAGCCGGGGGGGCTTGTCGTAACCACGTGCGCGCAAGGTTTGCCCACAAACTCCGGCCGAGCCCGGGGCCGCAAGGAGAGGGGGGCTGTCGTCGCTAACCAACACTGAAAAGGCGCAGGTCGCCACGTTGCCGGCCCAGTCTTCACCCTCATACAACATCCGCCACTCGCCGACCCGCCCAAAGACATACTGCGCCAGCGAGTCGTCCGTAACCCCCCCCCCCCCCCCCCGCATTGGTATTGAAATTAATATTAGGATTAGTAATATTAAGATAATAGTATTGAAGGAGAGAAAAGATATGATGGGTAAGAGAAGTAAAGCAACAACAACAATAACAACAACAACAACAACAACACACATTTTAAGTTTTATTATTATTATTAAATTGAACAACAACAACAACAACAACAACAACAACACCAACGACAGCACCATCATGCCACTGGTTTAATGACTGTAATTAAATTTACAACAACAACAACAACAGCAGCAGCAGCAGTTTAATCACTTTGTTTAAATTCTATTATTATTATAACTAAATGGCGCACAACAGCAACAACAACAACAACGTAGCCACACACCATCGTGCATTAGTACTTTGTCTAAGTTTTATTATTTTTAAAAGTTTAAATACAACAACCACAACAACAACAACAACAACAACAACAACAACAACACACACCATTTATAGTGCAGTGAGCAAGCTCTGGCGTCTCGAATCGGCACGAGATGACAGATTATTTTCTGGAAGTGGCGTATACGTATATCTGGGGGTATACACATACGAGTCGAAAGCCACACACCAACTTGCCACTGATGTAGTTAATATCGTTTTTAATATTAATTAGATTGCTCTGCAACTGTTGTATTATTATCTTTTACAACAACAACAACGACAACAACGACAACAACAACAACAACAACAGCAACAACAACAACAACGCCAAGGGACCTGTATGACTGTGGTTGGTCCGTCTGCACAACAGCACTCTAGCCTTCAGCAGAACAGGAGCCAGGGAAAACAAGTGGAAAACGGACTGACTGAAGCGTGTAAAGTTCTGACCTCTGGAGTTGGCTGTCCAGTGGCTCTTTCCAACAGCAGAAATGAGCAGACAAGCAAGAATCATTCGAAAGATGGTCCAAAGATGCGCAACGAACCGATTCCTTCTCAGAGGTTGGGATGTGGCATTCTGATTATCCATTCTTGTTCCAAAGAAAATTCCCTCAACTTTCGATCCTTCCTTGGTTTGCGGACAGGCCGGGCCGTGCGCTGATTTGCACTGATTTCTGCACGGCCCGGCCTGTCCGTGATTGAGGAAGTGAAAGTTGAGGGAATTTTCTTTTGGAACAAGAATGGATCCTCAAAATCCAACATTCCCAACTTCTGAGAGGGCGTCGACTCCTTGCGCATCTTTGGTCCATCTTTTGGATGATTCTTGCTTATCTCCTTTCATTTCTGGTGTTGGGAAGAGCCACTGGACAGCCAACTCCAGAGGTCAGACTTTACATGTATCAGTCAGTCCGTTTTGCACTTGTTTCCCCTGCTTTTCCTCAACTCAGGAGATTAATCGGGGCTTTGAAGGCCTGTGGGTTCCAAAGGAGGGCTTCTGTTCCGTTGAAAGGCCAGAGTGTTGTTGTGCAGACGGACCAACTGCAGTTACACAGGTTTGAAAAAATTTGCTGCTGTTGCTACTGCTGTTTCAACCACCTGCACAAACCTTGTTCTGATTTTTGCTATTGCAATTGCGTTTGCTATTGTTGTTGTTGTTGTTCTTGTTGTTGTTGCTGTTGCTGTTGTTGTTCAATTTAAATAATATTAATAAGCTTAAACAACGTACTCAAAATGCAAGATGGTGTGTGGCTACGGCCTTCACAGTTGTTGCTGTTGTTGTTGTTGTTGCTGTTGTTGTTGTTGTTGTTGTTGTCGTTGGTGTCGTTGGTGGTGGTGGTGGTGGTGATGGTGGTGGTTGTTGATGTTGTTGTTGTTGTTGTTGTTGTTGTTGTTGCTGCTGCTGCTGCTGTTGTTGTTGTTGTTGTTGTTCAATTTAATAATAATAATAAAATATTGTTAATGTTGTTGTTGTTGTTGTGCAATTTAATTAAGAATATTAACTAAACCAATGGCAGTTGTTGTTGTTGTTGTTGTTGTTGTTAAATTAATTAAAATAATTAAACCAGTGGCATGATGGTGCATGGCTAACGGCCTTCGAATTGTTGTTGTTGTTGTTGTTGTTGTTGTTGTTGTTGTTCTTGTTCTTGTTCTTGTTCTTGTTCTTGTTCTTGTTCTTGTTCTTGTTCTTGTTCTTCTTCTTCTTCTTCTTCTTCTTCTTCTTCTTCTTCTTCTTCTTCTTCTTCTTCTTCTTCTTGTTCTTGTTGTTGCTGCTGTTGCTGCTGTTGCTGCTGTTGTTGTTGTTGTTGTTGTTGTTGTTGTTGTTGTCGTTGTTGTTTCTGCTGCTGTTGTTTGTTTTGTTGTTGTTGTTGTTGTTGTTGTTGTTGTTGTTGCTATGTTCAGTATTGCTGTCCTTGTTATCAGTGCTATTTTCGTCGATTGTGTGGCTGGGTAAGTGGCGGATGCGACAACAGTGGGGTTTGGATATGTTGGTATATTTTTTTTCTTAGGAAAACGCGGTTGGAGCTCAGGTGGAACCCCGAACGCACGGGCCCGATCCCGAGCAAGAGCACAATAGCCAACCACATCCGGCACGTGCGCAGGTTCGCGGAGTTTGCGCGCGAGCATGGAACTGGCAGGCTGGTGGACGCGCTGGGCAAGGCCGCGCTGCTGTCGGAGTTCGCCGCGACCGGTGCAGGGCGTACCAAGATCATGTCGAGCACGGTGGGCTCGTACCTGGGCAGCCTGACGCAGCTGTCGGACTTTCTGCGACCGGCGCGCGGCGTACTAGCGTGGCAACAGACGTCGCGGTGGCTGGCGAACCTGTCGCGGCAGGCGCAGCAGTACGCGCGGATCGAGCGGGTGTACGGCGTCGGGCGGGAGGAGTCGGACTGGACGATGTGGGACCTGCAGCCGTTCCGCGTGGCGGCGCTGGCCGAGTACTTTGCGCACTACGACGAGGACGCGAAGCACCGTCTTGTGACGCGCGCCAACTACGCCAATGTGAGGGAGGGCTGGCTGCGCGCGTTGCGGGCGGCGCTGCTGTGCCTGTTGCTGACGCCGCCCGTGCCGCGGCCGGGCATCCTGGTGAACTTGCACCTGAACAGCTCGCTGCTGCGCGAGGAAAAGGAGCCGCGGCGCTGGGTGATCAATCTGCAGGACGCGACGTCGCTGAGCGTGCAGAAGAACAAGACCCGCGCGATGTACGGCGGCCAGCTGCTGCCGCTCGGCCGGCAGCCCTGGCCAACCGATGAGCTGCCGGTCGGCGGCCCCGCGGGCTTCGTGCGCCGGAGCGGCCGGAGCTCGGCGCTGGACTTTGTGCTGCTGGACCTGCGGGAGCGCGTGGTGCCCGCCGTGGTCGGCGGCATGCAGCACAGGCCGCTGTTCCCGCACAAGGCGAGCTACAAACGCTACGAGGGGTGGAGGAACAGCAGGAACAACTCGTCGCTGGCCGAGAGAGCGAGGTCCGGCTTTGTGCGCGACGCGTACCTACAGCTGGGAGAAAAGATGTGGGTGAACGGACAGCGGCCGGCCCGCTGCCGCGTTCGGGGCTGGGCTAACCTGCTGACGTTCAAGAGCAGCCGCAAGCCGGCAGAGACCATGGTGCGCGAGCTGGAGCAGTTCGAGGTGTTTACCGCGCTGGGCGGCGGGCCGCCGCCCTGGGGGGCGGCGGGCTCGGGCGGCGCGCACCTGACGGTGTTTGCGGGGGCCGGGCAGCACAGCCTGGACACGGTGAACTCGGAGTACCTGCTGCCGGGCCACCGCCGCCGCAAGGTGGCGGAGCAGGCGCAGTGGATCGAGGGGATGCTGAATCAGCGGAACTGGCACGCACACGTCGACGACCACGACGCCGTGCAGGTGTACGTGTCGCCCAGGGCCAGCGAGTTTACCAGGCGCTTCTCGGAGGAGGGGCCGCGCCTGGAGCCCTTGTCGCCGGAAGAAGAGAAGCTGCGGCAGCAAAGGAGGTGGAGGGTGCGGGAAATGCGCGGCGCGGCTTTATTCACCCTGCGCCGGCGGCGTTCAACAACACGGCCGAGGAGGCGCAGCGGCTGGCGCCAGGCCTCGAGCTGCTGGGCTTCCAGCACGTGGCGCATGCGTCAAAACGCGAGGTCAGTGCGTTCTGGAAACGGCACGAGCCTGCAAAAGCCTCGCACCGCTGGCACGTGTACAACAGCCACTTGTCAATAGCGGATTGCAAGAACAGGTACAACAATGATTGGCAGGAGGTGGCACGCCTGGGGGTTTTTTCGGCTAGAAATAGCCATATCTATTGCCTGCCGCCCCACGAAGGAGAACCGGAGGACCTAAAGTACGTGTGCCGTTTTCGTGTCAGGGACAAAGTCTGTGGCTGGCCCGACCGCTGGCTTACAGTCGCAGAGATTCTGAAAGAGTACGGCGACCAAGGGGTTCGCGTAGATAAGACCCCGAAGCTGCTGATGCTGATGCAGGCTTTCCTGGACCAGCTGCGGGCAGGTGCCGTGCAAAGAATTAGCGGCGGCGTGCTGGTGCAGTGGCAGCCACCTGCGCCAGAACGAACCGAACCGGTGGTGGACAGCAAGCATTACCCGCTGCCACCCGGAGCCGCCGCAAGCGAGTCGGCAGTGACACGAAACCCCGCCGCGTGCCCGGACTACTGGGGCCCGTGGTTTGATCGCAACTGGTGCATTTTCCGCCGTGGCGCTCGTGCGGACGCGGGCCGGTTCTCGGTGGACGAAAACAAGGCCGGGGGTGACACGCTGCTCTTGCACAACCGGGACGTCTTGGACGCGCTCGCTAGTAATGTGAATAATTAATAAAAAAACAAAAGAAAGCAAGAGGCGACTGTCGTGACGGGCTTACACCACCGGACCGGGGGCGAATTATTTTTGCTAGTTAGCAGAAAGATCAGATTTATTAGGTTTTTTGTTTTAGGCCGGAAAGAAAGTTGGGGAGGGAAAGCTGTGCTACCCATCGCTTACGTCTTCTTCCACCTTCATGCCGTCTTGGTGCCAGTACGCAACCTCGGGCGTTGTTCTTCGGAACAGGCCAGGGACGCGGGTCGACTCCTGCTCTGCGGCCAGCTGCACTTGCGGCCAACGACGGGGGCCAAAGCGTGGACCAAAACGAGGGACGAGCGGTGGTATGTGCGGACCCCCCAGGTGGGGCTGAAAGCGCGGACCAAAGTGCGGGACGGGCGGTGGAAGGTGCTGGCACCCCAAGTGGGGCTGAAAGCGCGGACCAAAGTGCGGGACGGGCGGTGGAAGGTGCTGGCACCCCAAGTGCGGGGCTGGCGGTGGAAGGTGCTGGCACCCCAAGTGCGGGGCTGGCGGTGGAAGGTGCTGGCACCCCAAGTGCGGGGCGGTGGAAGGTGCGGGCACCCCAAGTGGGGCTGAAAGCACGGACCAAAGTGAGGGACGAGCGGTGGAATGTGCGGGCTACCAGCGTGGGTAGGCGGAAAGTGCGGGCTACCAGCGTGGGTAGGCGGAAAGTGCGGGCTACCAGCGTGGGTAGGTGGAATGTGCGAGCTACCAGCGTGGGTAGGCGGAAAGTGCGGGCTACCAGCGTGGGTAGGCGGAAAGTGCGGACTACCAGCGTGGGTAGGCGGAAAGTGCGGGCTACTACCAGCGTGGGTAGGCGGAAAGTGCGGACTACCAGCGTGGGTAGGCGGAAAGTGCGGGCCAAAGCGTGGAACCGCGCGCTGCGGGACGGGGCGCTGGAGGCGCGTCGGCGGCGCCTCCTCCGACCAGCCGGCCGGTTCGGAGCGTGATGATGTCGCACTAGTGTGGTAGAAGCCGAAGGCCCGCCGCACGTGTGTGCGTGGCGGGTCTGAATGGTGCGTATCTCGGTTGAGCGAATTGTCGGCGGGGCTCTGGGGGCGGCCCGCGTGCCTGGCGGCCGCAGGTCGCAGCATGTCGGTGTTAGGTTCGGCTGGCGGGTCTGAATGGTGCGTATCTCGGTTGAGCGAATTGTCGGCGGGGCTCTGTGGGGGGCCCGCGTGCCTGGCGGCCGCAGGTCGCAGCATGTCGGTGTTAGGTTCGTTCTGTAAGTGTGTGTGGCGGGCCCCCGCACGTGGATAGGTGTGCTCCTCGTGACCCGAGTCCGGTTGGCCGCGGGGAACTTGCGGGGGCATTCTCTCAGCCGCGTCGACCAGCGCGTCCAGCCCCGCCGTACTTTCCTGGCCGGGCGGACCAGGGCCGGTCTGGTCGTTGTCTACCGGGCTGAAAAGTTGGATTGGCTCCTCGATCGCTGTGTCGCCAAGGGGGTCGAGCACGTGCGCGTCATCAGTGGCTTCTACCGTTGGCACATCGTGTTGCGCCGGCTGGTCACTTTGCCAGTAGCCCAGCAGACCCGTCAACAGGTCCTCCCCGCCGCCGTCGTCATCTTCCGCGCCGTCGTCGTCGGCGTCTTCCGCGCCGCCGCCGTCGTCGTCTTCGTCGCCGCCGTCGGCGGCGTCGTCGGCATCCTCAGCGCTGCCGCCGTCGTCGTCTGACGTTGCGTACGCCGCGTGGTTCGTGCGTCTTAGCCGCAGCCCTTGCAGCAGGCCCTCGGCGGACAAGTTTTGGTCCGCCGAGTGGCGCAGTATCCAGAGCAGGGCCAGAAAGGTCGCCGCCAGATCCGCGTCCCGCGGGGGCTCCCGCGCGGCCTCCCGCGCGGTGGCGGGCTGGTCTGAACAGCAACGCTCGGCCCAAACGGCTGCTTCCGACTCTTGCTCGGGGCAGGGCGTCACAGATATCAGCTTCTTCCAGAATTTCTCTGCGGCCTGCGCCGGGACGCGCTGGGCCTGTTCGTTCTGGTCGACATTCGAGCCTATCCGTGCCAGGATGCTGATCTTGAGCAAGGAGAAGTTATTCCACAGGCACTCCAAGACAGTCAGATTGTTGTGCTCGAGCAGGGGCTCCATGAGCTCGTGCGCCCAAGCATGCATTCTGAACGGTAGTAGAGCTTCCTCCAGTTCCCGGCGCAGCATGTCTCCGGATGGGGTGTCCGCGAGGGCGTTGGACAGGCACAGCCAAAGCACAAAGGCATTCCGCAGATTGTTGCAGGTGGTGCATTGAGACAGATCGCAAGCGCTGACGGGGTTAGGGGGGTCGAAGTCGGATTTCTCAAGCTCGAGAACATCGGCTACGACGTACCTCGAGGCTTCCAGGTGTTGCAGGGCGGCGAAGGCGCCCTGGCCCCTGCAGGGTAACTCGGACCAGTACTTCTGTTTGGCAAACAATAAGACGTTGGGGTTGAGTTTACGAACCCTTTGCAGGTCGGTACAAGATTCCGCGAGGCCGATCTGCAGAAGCAGGTCATTGATAAGCTCCCTGTTCAGGTGCCTGCCCTGAAACCTGCGGCAGTCCCTGAAAAGTTCTTCGCGCCATTCGGCCGCGCGGCGTTTGCGGGGGGTCGTTGTTGGGCAGGCCCGGTGGCGTTTCGTCGATCGAAGGTGTTTTCCTTTTTCGCGGGGGTTTTTCTGCAGACATTTTCTCTTCTTCATGCCGGCCTGTGCGACAAGAAGAAAACAAGAGGGCGGGGGGTGAGGCGGGACGAAAGGAGAGAGAGAGAGAGTCCAAACAAAGCAACGGTTGGAGCGAAGCTTCGAACCTGTTTCTACATCTAGGATACTTGCGGCACAAGAGACAAACACACACACACACAAGATACGACACACGTTCTCAAGACACACGTTCTCAAGACACGACACACATTCTCAAGACACGAAACACGTTCTCAAGACACGACACACGTTCTCAAGACAATTTTTTGAGACACACCCACACAAACACACAATCACGTACACACACACACAAACACACACACACAAATACAAACACACACCTACACAAACACACACCTACACAAACACACACCTACACAAACACACACAAATACACACACATATACACACACATATACACACACAGACACCCCCACAGACACCCCCACACCCACAGACAAATCCACAGACAAATCCACAGACAAACCCACAGACAGACCCACAGACACACGCAAAAACACACAAACACCCAAACCCTTCGCATGTACACAACACACATGAACACATATGCTTTGGCACCCACACAAACACATACATACACACATACACACGACACCACACAAGATTCTTTTACACAGCACGACACACATACACAAGAGCGACACTTGACACACACACAAACAAGATTTTTTGTACACAACACACGCACCTTCACAAACACACGAAATGAGACTAGAAATAACACCCTTCATACGCTCGAAACAAGCAGCCCATAGTTATCACAGGCCAACATTTTCTTCAAAGAAATTCGCGCGCAGCCAAAAGAAAAGCACCATTGGGCAGCTCAATGGTTAAAAGAGGGAAGGGGGGGGCCTGTCTTGGCACTGGTGGGGGTGAGCGCAAGTGGTTTTGCTCAATGCCGCCAACATTGTGTTTGCGCAATGGCGAGCCCATTGTGCGCCCCAAATGTGCTTTTCTCGGTCCCTTCGATTTTGCGCACAACCCATGGGACACGTAGTGCAGGGCGGCCCCCTTTCCTGTCCTGTGGGAAGCATAAATGTTGTACAGTGTGCACACACGTACGGGGAGATGTTGCCTGTGTCTGTAGTCGGGAAAACAATCCGAGTGTTGTATGTGAAAGGTTTCTTTTGTAGTGTACACGCAAGGTTTGTGCGTGTGTGCGTTTTGTGTGTGTGTGTTTGTGTGTGTGTGTTTGTGTATGTGTTTGTGTGTGTGTGTTTGTGTATGTGTTTGTATTTGTGTGTGTGTTTGTGTGTGTGTGTGTTTGTGTGTGTGTGTTTGTGTGCGAAGGTTTGTGTGTGTGTTTGTGTGTGTGTTTGTATTTGTGTGTGTGTGCGAAGGTTTTGGTGTGTGTGTGTTTGTGTGTGTGTTTGTATTTGTGTGTGTGTGCGAAGGTTTGTGTGTGTGTTTGTATTTGTGTGTGTGTGCGAAGGTGTGTGTGTGTTTGTGTGTTTTCCTATTATTCTATCTCTTTTATTCAATGGATTCTTGTTCATGCACCAATTCCTGTTTTATTGTCTCGCCTTGCACCGTGAAAACAAAGGTTTTGCTGCCCACCTAGGCAGGAGCAATGCCGCCGCGAATGAAGAAGTTTCTCATGGCCGAAACAGGGGGGTGCGTGGCCAGAAAGCCTTTGGAGCCGTCGAACCCACCCAAGGGCATCAAAACACGCGCCGCCACGAAGAGGGAAAAGGAGGAAAAGAAGAAGAAGGAGAGCGCCGCCGGCTCAGCAGCAACGGAGGCACATGTTCGTTCGGTCCATGTGAGGAAGGGGATGGGGCCCGGCAAATGGTTGGAATATAAAGGCCTAGTGAAGCCCGGCACGTTCGAGAAGATGTCTGGGGAGGAAATGTATGACTTGTGGCGAAAACATCCCCACTTGCTGGATTTTGTTCGCACATAAAGCACCACAAAAACACCTCCTTGCTTACTCTCCTTTTTTCTTAGGGACCTTGCACATGTTGTCTTGATCGAACAACGGAGAACCTCATAAAAGAAATTTGAACGGTTACAAAAAAAGAGATAGCCGCCAGGCTCCCTCGAATGTAACAGCGTGTTTCTTGATCAGTAAAAAAAACAAGTTCTTTGGTCACAATTTAATCGGAATAAAGACAGCCTAGAGACTGAAAATCCGGTTTTCTTTTAAAGTGTTGGTGTGTGTCATCAGTTACATTCCATAATTTTCGGAAAACAGAGACCTTCGTCGCGGTTTTAATGAGCAAGAGACGATGGAAAAAAGAAGAGCCTAATTCAAAAGAATACAGATTTTTTTTGCAGAGGCTGTTCACTCCCTAGCCTTCAGGGTAGCAAAAGTAGAAACCAAAAATAGTGCGTGCCCCTGAATCCTCCGGGTGAGGGGGGGGGGGGGTTCATTTATCTTCTTCCTCGTGGGCTTGCATTAGTTATGTGGCCGGCCTGTTGCGAGCCTACCTAGGCTCGCAAGAGCACTGTTTCTGGCTCATAATCACTCAATAGCTTAATTAGTCTTGTTTGCCAAGTGCTATATTAACTAAACATTCGACAATCTTGGGGGTATCCCTTTTTCCGAAATTTTCCATGAAGTATATGGACTTTTTTGAAAACGTGTGGAAATGAAAGGAAATGAATTCCCTGATTGCAGAACATATAAAAATAATATTAAAATATGTTTTTATTAATTGTAATACACTTTAACTTCATCTTCAGAGGTGGGCAGGAACCGGTCCGACACGGTAATTTTTCTACTTTTTCGTAGTCCCGGCTACCATGAATCTATGATGATAACAATGCCGAACATGCAGAATTTGCTTTTACTGTTTATTCTTGCTTATATTAAGCATTTTACTATATTAAGACATGGTTTTACCTTCAAAAAATTCTGTTTGCCCGCTGTGACGTACGCTGGTACGTAGAGGGGGGAGGGGGGGGGTGGGGGGGGGGGAATGGGTCGGAGGGAGGACGCTTCACATCAGATTCTGGTGCATTATCAGAGTTAAACAAATTTCTAATTTCAGTTTTTAGAAGAAGCGTTACAGTTGCAGTTGCCCTAGACAAAAACCATTATGAAAAAGTCGGACCCAGAAAAATTCATTCAAAAAAAATAATCACATACGACCACGTCCACGTCCACGTCCACGTCCACCCGCAGCACGACGTGCGCGGCGACGTCCGCGCAAACGGATTCCTGAGTTACGCATTCTCCAACTTGCGTCGGAGCGATCTGAATCATCTACAATATGGATAGCATCATGTTAAGGAGGAGAAGAACAAGAAGAAGAAGAAGAAGAAGAAGAAGAAGAAGAAGAAGAAGAAGAAGAAGAAGAAGAAGAAGAAGAAGAAGAAGAAGAAGAAGAAGAAGAAGAAGAAGAAGAAGAAGAAGAAGAAGAAGAAGAAAACTAATACCATGCTTTTCTTCCTCTGAACCAGAAGATCGATCAGACGATGAGTCAGTTGATGAACTGGAAGATGAAGTATCAGATAAGTCATCCTCTGAATCTGTCACTGGTTCTGCAGGCTGAGCAGCACCAAGCTCTTCTTCCTCAGGGAACCCACAGTCGCATCGTTCGAAATGGTTCCACGCTTGTTCAATAAGCTCTGCCTTCTTGAACTGTTTCCGATCGGAGTTTTGCGTTGCAACACCATGCATTCTCATCCAGATTTCAATTCGCTAACTACCATCTGCTTGGACGCAAATTGCTTTTTTTCCTCTGACGATCTTAGCAACGTGAGAATTTTCCGCCAAGGCTCAGAAGCATTTCCAAATGCTAAATCCTGCTCCTGCTTTTCTTCGCTAGTAAGCTGTCTTGCACCACGCCATCTCGGGTGAGCTGGAGGACGTCCTTCATTAACAAAATAAGTGCGTGGTAAGGACAGCAGCTCTTCATCGGTCAAACGCGTAAGTGCGTTCATTTTCTCCTGTCGTTCTTGAGGCAACTCCATCCAATTTACAGGTAGCTCGTCGATCAATCGAAATTCTGCTCTCCATTCCTTGCCTTTTGCATCGACACAGGACATATGAGCAGGACGGCCGGGCAGGCCGCCTTCGAAGTAATCTCCATCCACCTCTACTCTGGTCAAATTTCCACCTGCTAACATTTCCTCCACATGTGCTCGCTCATCCGGCCCTAGGTATTTAGTAGCCAAAGCACGAATATCCTTCTTCAGGCGCGGATTGACGAAGTAGCCGACTGGAAGCTTGGGAGGCATGTCGGTCGCTGTCATAAATAGAGAGAGAGAGAGATAGATAGATAGAACGAGAGAAAGAGAGAGAGAGAGAGATATATATATATATATATAGAGAGAGAGAGAGAGAGAAAGAGAAAGATAGATAATATTATTACCGGGGCGTCCGATAAACAAATTGATCGGTTCTCCTCTGGGATCATCACGCACTCCATGAAAATCCTGTGCGTCTCCCCAAGTAGCGATCTCTACAGTCGGCAAAGCGTCAGGATCTTTCTTGGTGATTCTATATGCCAAGGGTTTGTTGTAGTTTTTGAAACTCTTGTTCATACACGGGCTAAAATGAGTCATCCAGTCGTAGTTACATCCGAGAACAACCAGCACATGCCTCTTCTTGTGCTGCTTCTTGAATGCAAGAATGAGCTTTAATAACGCTTGAGCGATGTTAGTTGTCAGGAAGGTGCTCTTCCACCCGATATCCATAACTCGAAATTCCTGATCATCTCCATCGTGCCCGTGCCCTGGTGGCTTGCGATGTGACTCTACTTGGAAACGGATTCCTCTGTCAACGACATTGAGCCCAAGGAAACCCAGCATCGCCCACGCGGTGTTATCACCAGCTCCGTCCCACTCAAGATATAATTTCCACGCTTGCATTGTGCGAGGGTTCCAAAGTTGCCAATGTAAAAGTGCGGCAAGCATAGTAATGTTGCTGTTCGCGCCGTGTTCTACCGCGCCTTCAAGGTACGTCAGAATAAAATGCGTATCGGTAGTGTAGCAGGTATTGATTCCAACGCAAAGGCGAAACACAATTTTTCCTTTGAAATCTTTCGCGGCGCGGCGGCAAGATGGGATCTTCACTGGCGGTTTCATATCGGCTGATATGACTGTGGCAGCAAAATCTGCTGGTGCTGCCTTCTTGCGCTGCATGCTGGCAACCCGGCACGCCCTGTGAATTTTGTGCTGCTACGGCGACGCCATTCTTGAGCTTCTACTTCAGTCCTGAAACCGTTAGAATGATCAGCAGCAAGCTCTGTGCAGATCTCGCATTTTGAGAAATCTCCTTCTGCAAAACAAACCTGTAATAAGTAATGATAACGAAAATATGCATAATACCTCTGACAAACTTGACGTGCGGAAAATCCATGCGCCAAACTTTGTTGATCGTATTGTCTGTCGGAGGATTATTTGGATCAACTCGTTTCGAACAACCAAACCGAAGGCACATATCTTTCCACTTCTCGCGAACATAGTTTTGGACTCCTGCGTCCTGAGCCATTTCTTGCATCCTCCATATTCCGTCGCTGCATATCTCCGGGTAACTCTCCATGAACTTCTCGCAGAGTAATACTGCTACCACATCTTCTGTTTCAGGAACGGTTGAGTAGCTTTTTGTCAAAACCTTCGTGTTATTTGCAAGAAGTTTGTGTGCTCTTGACAAAACTTTATCACCGATCCCGTAGATACGCTGCCAGGCTACTTTGCACACAGCCTCCGTTAAATACATATACTGAAACGATCCAGTTTTTGTTTGAAACGATTCAAGCTGCGAAGCTGCCCAAGAATAAAGCTCACTGAGAGTCGATGATGATTGCATTCCTGCTCGATTCGTTAATGAATTTAATTGGATGCATCCCTGTTTGCAGGGAACTCCCAATTTTCATAGTGAAATGATCAGAAAATGCAGCATGATCTGCAGCACGCAAAGACTTTCCTCCTGGTTCGAGGAGCCCAAGCTGAAAAGAAGGAGGAAGGTATTATCAGCAAAGACTCCGTAGCCACCACCACGGTGTGCCACATATATCGGCGCCTTGCTAGCCCTCAGCATGGCATACCTAAAGTTTGAAATACACATGAAAAAAATGGCAGCGCTTCCCGTTAGAGGGAATCACTAAAAAAAAAAAAAGGACAGAGAAAGGCTCACTGATAGAAGGCCACACACACTAGCTAGTTATACTAAAGCTAGTATCTATACTCCCCTCTTTAAACTATGCTATATAATAATAATAATAATAATAATAATAATAATAATAATAATAATAATAATAATAATAATAATAATAATAATAATAATAATAATAATAACAATAATAACAATAATAATAATAATAATAGATTTATCAGTCAATTGGCCTTTGATCCTGTCGGACATGTGCCTCCATTGGTAGCACGGGGCCGTTCGGTGACG
>WBZZ01002665.1:40000-65000 GCA_019918135.1 Paulinella micropora | reverse complement strand
AGGCGTCCACGCAAGTGGAGACATGTGAGGGTGAAACTTCACCTTGTGCTCCCGGGTCTTTTTCCCTATAAGTATGAAAGATTTTTATAAACTGATTGTTTATTTTTTATTTGCAGGCTCTTCATTGTCTTTCCCATTGGTTGGCGCAAGAAGACTCCTGCGCAAGTCAATCGAGGTACTGTATGTTTTTCAAAATTCACAAGCTGCACATATTTTTTATACTTGGATGTTGCAGGATCGAAGCGCTTCATTTTTGCTGCGCGCGAGGTCGACACTGACGGCGATGGCAAGGCTGACGAAATCCAATATCAGCTCATGGGTTTTTTTGGTTTTAACCTTAAACACTCTTGCATGCTTGATCCGTCGCCGATGGACTTCGAGAAGCAGGTGAAGCCCGCGTGGCTCCTCTACGTCGGTAACCCCACGAACCCGCCTATGATTTGCAACTGGCGGAAGCGGGAGCTTTTGCTTCTGTACGAAGCAAACAAGGTCATTTCTTCTTCTTCTTCTTCTTCTTCTTCTTCTTCTTCTTCTTCCTCTTCTTCTTCCATTTTTCTTTTTCTTCTTCATATACATGTTATTATTCTTTTTCTCCACCAGCTCCATCTTTTTTTTTTTTTGTTTTTTTTTTTTTTTTTTTTGTTTTTGTTTTTTTTGGCATCTTCCTTTTCTTTATTTTGCATATTTACTGCATGCTCGCCTGAAACGTTAGAAGAAGAATCAAAAAAAGGGCCCGACTGAGCCTCGCTCTTCGGGCAGGCCAAAAAAACTGAAATTCGGTAGCAACATTGTATGTAATGAAAAACGAAGGATGTATGTAATATTGTTTGGTTCTTTGTGCAGAATCCATCGACGTCGACGATGTTCCAGACGTTCCAGACGTCCCTGAAGAAGAAGAGACCCCTGAGCCTCCTATGCCTAAGGGGTCCAGCAAGAAAAAGCCAGGTACTAGCAAATTTCATCTTTTTTTGTGTGCTTTTTTTTCAGTGTTTCTAATTTCTGACGTGACTAGGCAAGCCGAAGTCCAAAAAGCCCGCGGTCGACGCTGATGAAGTGGACATGTCGTTGGAGGTATAATCTTTCCTACTCCTTCTTCTTCTTTTTCTTTTTTTTTGTGAGGGGGGGGGCCCCCGGGGGGGGGGGGGTCAAAAGGTCTCTTTGGGCGCCGCAGCATATAGTTTAGAGAGGGGAGTATAGCTACTAGCTTTAGTATGGCTAGCTAGTGTGTGTGGCATTCTATCAGTGAGCCTTTCCCTGTCTTTTTTTTTCCGAGTATAATCTCTCTAACGGGAAGCGCTGACATTTTTTTTTCAAACTTTATTATTATTATTATTATTATTATTATTATTATTATTATTATTATTATTATTATTATTATTATTATTTAGGGAGTACATAGGCCATCGGTCCCTTTCCATGGGCTGATTGGTATAAAGCTCCTAGAGTGATGTTCTATGCCGTCACTTCCTTTATTCCACCGATTGGTGTGGAGACTTTCCTTATGGAATGGAGGACTGGATGCACATGGCCTTTTGTCTCAGCAATTGGCAGGAGATATACTATTATTATTATTATTATTATTATTATTATTATTATTATTATTATTATTCTTTGTTGTTGTTGTTGTCGTTGCTGTTGGTTTGTTCTGCCACTGCCTTGTTCGCAAGAAATGAACGACTTCTTTCAAAACAACGGCGACCGGTATTGTATTCAGGGTAGTTCGTCCGCCGGCGTGTCGAAAGAAGTCGTTCAGGATCTTGTGAACAAGGCAATGTCAGAACAAGCCGCATCCATTAAGGAAATGCTAGCAGAAGAAAGAAAGTTGAGAGAGGAGGAAAGGAAGAAAAAAGAAGCGCAAGATCGGAAGGAAAAAGAGGCGCAAGAGAAGCGACAACGGGAAGAGGAGAGAAGAAAGAGGAAGAATTCGAAGAAGGAGAAGGAGGAGGAGGAGGAGGAGGAGGAGGAAAGCTCAGAAGAAGAGAACGAGAGAGTGAAGAAGAAGATGAAGAAGAATAACAAGAACAAGAAAAACTATGATGATAATGATAACAACAACAACAACATCAGCAACAACAACAGCAACAACAACAACAACAACAAAAATAGTAAGAGCGAGAGAGAAAGCTTGCTGGAGGATCTCATCGCGCGGATGGCAGCTGGCGCTCTGTCTGCTGGTAACTCACCTTCCACCCCCCAACGCGGCACCGGTCTCACCGCTCCCAGCTCACCTAACGCATGGGAGTTTGTTTTAGCATCGCTTGCGCTGACTCGGCGCTAACTTCAAATGCACGCACCAGGTAGTTTGCATAGCTTTCACTTTTCTCCTTCATCTGAAAGATGTTTGAATTTGTTTTGTGTTTTTTTTCTTTGTAGTAGTGTAGTATTAATCGTAATTTTTTGCACTGGCAGGTTTGTTATGGTCGAAAGCGTGATTAAGAACGTTTGTCGCGTGCAAGAGTTAAACAAACTTCTAATTTAGTTAGTATGATATTACGGAGTTAGATTTATTATTTTTTTTTAGTAATTAAAGAAATTTTGTTGTAGAATCTATGTATTTTGCGTGGCGACATCGCACTTCTCTTCCTCCCCCGTTCCCCCCTCCCCCCTCCCCCCCCCCCCCCCCGGGGGGAATTTATTGTAGGTAAAAGCAATGTTTATTATCATAATAAAGTAAAATGCTTAATGTAAACAAAGATAAACAAACTTAAAAGCAAATTCTGCATGTTGGGCATTGTTATCATCATAGATTCATAGTAGCCGGGACTATGAAAAAGGAGAAAGATTACCGTGTCGGACCGGTTCCTGCCCACCTCTGAAGATGAAGTTAAAGTGTATTACAATTAATAAAAACATGTTTTAATATTATTTTTATATGTTCTGCAATCAGTGAATTGATTTCCTTTCATTTCCACACGTTTTCAAAAAAGTCCATATACTTCATGGAAAATTTCGGAAAAAGGGATACCCCCAAGATTGTCGAATGTTTAGTTATATGTATCGCCTTGAAAGATCGAACTTGAATCATCATCTCGGATTAATTTGTTGACTAAGTCTTCATTCCAAACGAGTTCTGGAATAGGGCCTTGGCGCTCTGGTCGGTCTTCCATTGTCAAGACAAGGCTCTTGGTGTCTTTGGATCTCACAAAATCTGTTAGTACACTGCAATCGATGATATCTGGGTGGTTATGAACATCGTTTCCGTATTCGTTTTTTATCGCGCTGTCTTGGAAGCTACGAATCGTGTATATTGGGGGTTTTGCAGCAGTGAGTATTGCTGAACTCTTCCGACCAGCAGTGGGGCCTTTGTCGTGTTTTCCTTCGCCATTAGCAAGAGGCGCTGCACTTGGGGCCGCCTGCTCTGCCTTGTACACGCCCGTAAGAAAGACGCCAAGGCTGCTCTGTCCGTGCTTGCCCAGATAGAGACGCACCGTCTTGCCCAGATCCTCGTCACTCTGTCCATCTAAGGGAACGTTCGGCTTTTGTGCCTGTAGACATACCGAAGCCCTTAGCCAAGATTCGCGAAATGACGTCTTAAATTTCTTGGCATTCTGGCCCAGCCAACCATCTCTACGGTCTTCAAACGGGCCGTCCATTCTTCTTCGCACAACTCCCCCTTTCTTGTCTTAGAAAACATGCATATTTACGCAGGGGGGTCTTCGGAGGAAAAAAAAGAAAGGGGGGTTGCGCCAACGGAGGAGAGTCGGGGGGAGGGGGGGCAAAGGCGGGATAGGGGGGGGGGGGGGGGCGAGCGCCAAGAAAGAAAACAGAACGAGAAGAGAAGGGGGGGAAATACATTTGGGAATGGGCGGGAGGGGGGGGGGGGAGTACCCCGGCTTTGTTTTTGCGTGTGTGGCGAGGAAAAGGAGAGAGAGAGAGAGCTGTGGGGGGGGGGGGGGGGGGGGGGGGGGGGGGATGGAAGATGAGTCCCAGTTGGCGCTCATCTTGCAAACCCTGGGGGACGAAATTTCGCTTTTCCCTCTCCCCCCCCCCCTCCGACCCCCCGCGTTTTCTTTCGTAACTCCGTGTTGCAAACATCTTGGGCCCTTTGGAGATTTTCAAAACTAAGTTTCACAACTTTAGTAGCAGGAGTCGTTTCTCTCTGGGGTCTTTTTGTGGCGCCAAAAACAAATGTCCAAGCAAGAGAAGAAGCAAGAAGCTAGGAGCACCAAGCGAGAGGAGAAGCAAGAAGCTACGAGCATAGACGAAAATGACGAGGACATAGAAGAAACAGTGATATTCACAATTGCAAAAAACAGTTGATAACAGAAGCAGATAGGAAGGCCGCAAGGGCGGAGGCCGAAGCAGAGAGGAAAGCCGCAAGGGAGGCAGCCGGCAAGGCGGCAGCCGGCAGGGTGGCAGCAGTAAAGCCGGCAGTAAAGCCGGCGGCCGGCAAGGCGGCAGCAGTAAAGCCGGCCGCCGGCAAGGAGGAAGCCGAAACGTCGTCGGTAAGTTTTAGTTTGTCCTTAGCGAAGGCCAAGCTATCTGGCTTGGTCAGTAAGATGGTAGTCAACAACGAGGAGGACTACGAAATCAAAAATGGCCAAAAATGCTATAATATAGAACTGCATATCGAGAATGAGAATGAGAAGATCCTGGAGAAAGTAGTCAAGTTCATGGAGCTCTACAGCAAGAAAAGAATGAATGAAATTGAAAAGCCGATCAAGAGCGTCGACCTGGTCGAACTAGTGGGTGCGGAGTACGCTGAATTTGTGGCTGTAAAGGAGAATAATAAGGCTGAGGATTTGCGCAAGCTATTCGAGCTAACTCTGGTCCCTCCTGCGCCTGTTTCTTGCTTTTTTTGTGTGGTTTGTTTGGTTTTTTGGCAGCGTCCCGAAAAAAGACAGGAAACCGTCGCGTTTGTTTTTTTTTTGGGGGGGGGTGTGTTGTCAGGCCGCGAACTACCTGGAAATCGAACCTCTGCTGTTAATTGCTGGGCCTCCACTTGGAATCGATGGGCCTCCACTGCCATTGCCATTTCATCGCTTTCTCGTTTTGAGTAAGGCTGTACGAGTCTTTTTCGCCTTGGCAGTTGAAGTGACCATATTATCTTGTCCAGCTCTACGACCGGTATTATGTATGTTCCCACCAATCGCGGATACTTGGTTACTAGCGTGTCCAAGGCTTCTGATAATAGCAATGCCGCTGATCGGATGTCTCCTTCAGTCAGTTGTTTCCCTGAAATACCCCTCCCCGCGGGGTCGCGCACCTTCACAAGGTGTCCAATGCTACGTCCTACCTCATCTCCGGTAGTGATGAGTCTTCGGTCACATAAAGATAGATCTGAGCGGAGCCAAAGTCAGACACGGTGTCTATCTTTCGGTCATAATATTCCGAGCGGGACCCTTTCAGTACTACGTAAGAAAGAAAGTACCATGAAGAAGAAGCATTTGGTGGCTCATACTTGAACGAAAAAGTGTCGAGGAGCTTGGAAGCCTCAAAAAATAATTCGTCTGGTTGGTTTAGCCACGCTTGGAATTGTTCATCTCCAGTGGACACTGTCCCGAGCCCGTCAGCATACAGCGGCAGTTCGGGCGAGAGTTTCAACTCTGCTCGAACCCTTTGGCAAAGCTCCCCCAAATCTTTGCAATCTTCAATATTAACCCTGCCACGGATCATATTGATAGCCTGCCCCCGGCCTTGTGCCGCGAAGCATTTTACTGCAACGTCTTTCAGTGCCATGTTTTTCTTTCCAAAGTCTGCGCCAACACAGAGAGGCTTTAGTTTGTTGCTTTCTTTTTTAACAATAGGAGACAAGCTTGAACTTTTGTCGGCCTCCGAAAGGTAGGTGGGGAGGACGAATAACCGCTTAAAAAATCTAAACAAAAATCAGCAAGAGGTGCGAGAGGGGGGGGGGGGGGGCAAAAGGGGGTGAGCTGTGCTGCTCCTCAGACTCTTCCCTCCCTTCCGTTTTTCTTTCCACGATCACGGTTTGAAAGCCATGCTCTCATCAAAACCCCCCCGAAAGAGAGGAAATTCCCCCCCCCCCCCCCCTTCATTTCCTTTTTTTGGGCGGGGTAAGGCGGCCCCCCTCCCCCCCCCCAGCCCAGGGGGGGGGGGGCCAGTCGCAAAGGAAAAAAAAAGACGGGGAAGGAAGCAGGGGAGGGGAAAAACGTCTTATCAAAAACTCCCGGACGAAACAAAAAAGGAAATATCTCCATGCCTCTGCTCACGGTGGTGATGGCCGCTGCTACGGGTGCGGACAGAGAGAGACAAGCTAGCGAGGACAGAAAAAGACAGGATCGTTGTTCTGTTGCACGCGCGCTGTATGTGTGATGTTGTGTTAGTTAGCACGCTGGGCGCCACGGCCAGCGCGGCCGCGTTGTCCGCTACCCTGGCTACAACCGCAGGCGGGAGCGGAGGGGCTGTTTCGTTGGCGCTGTGGGGCGCGGCGGTGCTACTCTTGACATCTTGCTGGGGCCTGGCGTGCCGGCTCGCCAGCGCGCTCTTCGCGCCCTCGGGCCGTCGCAGCGTCCGTGCCACTTTTTTTATAAAAAGAAAAACCCGGCCCTAAACAAACCCGCGCGGCCGCAACAAAGACGCAGCAAAAAAAAAGTGGGAGCCAGTCTAATTCTTGGCGAGGTGCGGAAAGCCCGGGAGAGAGAGAGAAAGAAAGGAAAAAACAGAATGTAAAATAAAAACACACGTTTTTAGAAAGGACCGGGGAGGGGGAGAGAGAGGAGCGGGCGGCAAAATGTAGAAGGGGATTTTTTTGCTACTGAAGATTCTGCTCCTCCACTTCTCCTCCCTCCCCAAGCCGTTGGTTCCCCCCGCCAAAAAAAACAAAAAAAAAAAAAAAAAAAAAATCTGTGCAATCTAAGGGAAGGAGGGGGAGGGGGGGAGGACACGACCCCAAAAAAAAGTTTGACTACTTTTTGTTTTTTCCATTAAAAACAAGTCATAATCGACCAAGCTGTCTGGCCTCCAAGCATGTCCGCGTAAGATGTTACGGCAGTCGTCCCCGCCATCAGCGCGATCTCGACCATCGAAAACAAGGCCTCTGTCGAGGCGCCGCGTTCGGGCGACGCGAAAGTGGCACTCGATGAAATGCCGATTTTGAAACCTATACCGAAGCGTTTTTGCGTGAAAACGGTGTTCAGCACACTACAGACGGGAAGTTTGCTATTAAGGAGGTTTTAAGGCTCGTTTTGCAAGAGGGCGTGAGCCCTCGCAGCATCTGGGATTATTTTATCAGCAAAAACAAAAAAAATGTTAATGCAGAAAAATTCTGCGAATTCGAAATGCACAAATTCCCGGCAAATGGCAAAGGGTCTGGCCGGGCCATCCCGGTGGCCACCCAGCCGGAAATTATCAAGCTTTTGGCACAGCTGCCCCAAGGCAAAGCGCTCAGGGGGGAAATGGCACAGCTTTATTCGAGAACGCTCAAGGGTGATCGTGACGCGGAAACTGTGTATGCAGTCAAGCGCAAACAGCTATCTTCGGCTACGCGCAAGGCTTCTTTAGCTTGTTTCAAGCGGTCGAAGCACGCGGATTCCGACTCGGAGGACAGCGCGAACGAGGTGCTCGAAATGAAAGTGGCCCTGCAGAGCCGCAACAACGAGTTTTTGCAACTGCAGCTGCAGCACTCGGAACTGAAGAACACGCTGGTGCAGAAGGAGTTGGATCACCAGATCCAACTAAACAAGAGCGAGCAGCAGCTAACCGTAACCTCGAAAGACCTCGAAATTGCTCGGCAGCAGATCGAGATCTCCAAGCTAGACATGGTCATCGCAGTGCGCGCGGCCCAGGACGAGGCGCTCGCTCGTAGGCGGGCCTTTCTGGGGCTCGAGGCCCGAGAGGTCGTGTCAGCCACTGGTACAATTCGGGACAAACATACACTCATGCGCACTGTCGGCCGAGCGTTCCCGGAGGACATAGCGCGGTTTCTGTCGGGCTACGGGACGAGCGAGTTCCGCAGGGTATTTGACGCACGAGCGCAAGCTCTGGCTGGCCACGACGGCAGCACATTGACAGCGACGGGGCGAGCCGACACGAATGCCAGGGCGGCGCCAGTGGCGCTAGCAGAACTGCAGCGCGCGGCACGGGCGGTGCTGAGACTGTCTGACGCACAGGTCGCGAAACACTTCGGTACCCGCAGTTGGGAAAGAATACTGGCTGGCGTCGCGGCTGTGATCTGTCTGCGGTTGCCACGCAGAACTCGCGCGTCGACCCAGGTGTGCCTAGGGCATCTGTGCATCTACCTGGAGGCGTTCGTCAATTTTGCGCAGGCCACGGACACGAGCGCCTTCTTCGAACAGACGGCGCACTACCGCGAGGTCCGGGACATGCTGTTCGCCGAGGTGGTCGACCGAGAACATGTGTTTCTGTTCACGCTGGACGAACCCGACTGCCTGTGCAAGAAGGCGGACGAGATCGCGGAACGACAGCGGTTCGCACGCCTGGGCGACTGCGCTGAATCGCGTGCGTTCTGGCAAGAGCGCGGTTTGCGCTGCGACTTTCTCTATGCCTGAGGACGTTTTGAGGACGGCTTGCTGGGTTTGGAACAAACAATAAAAAAAATTAAATGGAAGCGCTGTTCACTCTTGCTTAGTTGTTATCAGCAACGAAGTCTTGTAAGCACGACAATGTAAATAATTCTTTTTTAAAAGCTGCATAATCTGTGTTCGAAAGGAGGCGGGGGGGGGGGGGGGAGGGCGGGGCGTAGGGGGAAAAGACACCGCAGCGCCCCCCCCCCCCCCCCCATCCACTTGCGGGGGGGGGGGGGGGGGCCGAGGCCACGCTAATTTCATTTCCCCGCCCGCCCGCGTTCGCCCATGAGTTCAGCTGAAAAAAAAAGGGCAACTGAAGCCAAATTTTTTGTTTGCAAATGCGGATCCCCGTGAATTTTGCGCCAATGGCCTACGTACCGTAATCTCCGGCGTTATTTCTTGTCCGTTGCCCGGACGCCATTGGGGAAGGGGGGGGGGGCGGCCCGCACAGGTTTGTGTGTTTCCCTGCCGTGACTCTAATTGTCTTCTGCGCCGCGGCCCTGACCAAGGCCACACCGAAATCAACACGAAGACCACACAAAAAAAGAAGCGGCGAGAAAATGTGCGCGGGTGCAAGTGTCAAGGTAGAATGTGATCAAGAAAGAAAATTTTTTTTGTTGGCCTCCATTTTGGTCGAGCCCCCTTAAGATTTAAAAACAAGGAATGCAAGAAGAGCACTCTTTGTAGTCCCACAGAAGAAGTGCCTTGTGTACATGGAGTTGGCGGGGGACCCGCCGCCGCCGGGCCTGTCCAGCGCGCCGGGGCCGACCTTCGTCCTAAATAACGAGCCAAACGACACTCCCACCCGCGCGCAGCTCCGGGCCGCGCTCGACTTTCTGACTAGGTACGCCCGCGACAGCAACGCGCGGCTGCTGCTGTCCAGCCGTCAGCGCGGCTGCCTGCTGCGCCTGGCGCTGTACTGTAACTGGTCGTTCGAACTGATCAACCAGTGGTGGGACAGGAGAACCGTGCTGATCCGGTGCAGAAACTGCTGGTCGCGCAGGCTAGCGGCCCCGCCGCAATCTCTGCCCGTGCCAGAGGAACTGGTTGACGAGATCGCCCAGAACCTGCCTACGAACGACTCCTGGCACCAGTTCTCGCACTGATGGCAGCTGTTCGGGCCCGCGGACTGGCTGCGGCAGGACCTGGTGCTTCGTGTCTTCCGCCAGTGCTTCAATGCGCGAGTCAACAGTGCCTTGCTGCGGCGGTTGCACCAAGCGCGGGACAACCCCGACGGGCTGGCGGAGCTCTGCCTAGACATTTGGCCGCCCTTGATGGCGGGGCGTTTGCGGCGCGCAGTGTATGCCTGCCTGTACCGCGCGTGCCAGAACGAGGCGCTCAGGCGCAAGTACCTGGACGTCGAGTCCGAGGTAGTGCTCGACCTAGAAAATTTACCAGAGCGCCTGGACCCTGACAAGAGATTCGACGCAGCGCTGCCCGCAGGGAGCCGCCCCCCGCAACGGTTAGTGGTCTACAGCCTGCACGCCACGGAAGCTGAAGTGTTTTTCTTTAACTTGTTGGAGGATGTCGGGACTCCCGGCTCTTGGCTAAACCACGTGCGTCGCGTGGAGTTACACTTGGGCCGAGGGGGCCTTGTCGACCAAAAGTATGGGTGGCTTGATTTTGAAGACATGCCCTTCGAAGAAATCAACATCAAGTACCACAGGAGCAGCGCCTCAGGTTCGCTTAGCCAATTTAGTTTCATTAATATGGGGGCGCTCGCGAGGCTCAGCATCAGCAGGCATAAACGCCTTCAAGCCTTAAATTTTGAAAGTTGCCACGGTCTGCACAGGCTCCCGCAGGGTTGGTTAGACGTGCCAGGCGGCGTAGTTGCGTGTAGTTTTGTGGACTGCGGGGGCCCCGCGGTTGACAACCCCAACATCGACTGGGGTCGTCTGTCCCCAGAGAGCCTCGAGATAATTCACAGCCCCGGGGTCTCACTCGCGCGCCTGGGCAGAGGTCACGTGCCCCTGGTCGCCGGCGCCGTACTGGCCGGGCCGCCCACTTGCGGCGGCTCTGACTTAGTCCTGCGCGAGACAAGCCCCGAGCAGTTGCGCCAGGCGCTGCTCGCCGGGACCCGGGGAAAACACACGCTGGATCTGGAGGGAATCCAGGAACTGCCCTGCCTTAAGGGGCCCCGTTGGAGCCTTCTGAAATATCTGGACTGCGGGCCGCGTTTGTACCCCTACGCCAGTAATATTAGCTACGATGCTACACAAGTAGTCGAGAATCTGACTATCGAATGCAGCAGCTGGTGCCAGGATTTCACGGGCTTTTGGGTCATACTAGAATGTGCTCTCGGGAACCTAACGCTAACTTCTTCGATTGACAGCAAACGCTCCGTGCCATTGACGCTGGAATACAAGTATGCATTACCTGAGAATATGCAAGTGGACGAGATTGTACGCAAGGATTTGGGGCTGTGTTTGGTAGGCTCTGTGTCTCCCTCGGAGTCCGGCGTTTTGTCTGCTAACCGCTTAGGCGCGTTTGACGTTCTCACAATATCGGACGTCACTGCGGGAGAGCTAGACCTACGGCAGCTTACTTGCGAGATACGGCAGCTAATCATCGAACCGAAAGGTCGGGTTTGGAACCTCCAGCTGCTTATGCCGCCGGCCTCTGCGCGCTTCAGCTGTAAAGAAATATTTAACGCGAGCGAATCCACAGTCGTGATTATGGCAGGCCAAAAGATCTGTCCATTTGAAAGTCTCTCTACCTAACAAAAAAAAAGGGGACACGACTGACGGCCGTCACGAAAAAAAAGAAAGTCTGTTTTTTGGTCCCGCCCAAATTTAGTTCTGGAAATAAGGGTGAGCAAAATTAAAACAAAAGAGAGGTGGGCTGCCTTTTTTTTTTATTCGTATTAAAAAAGCTTATTCTTTTTGCCTTGACAAAAATTCCCTCGCCCGCCGATCCTTCCTCCACCATTTTTTTTAGCTGAGACCAACCAAGGCCATTTGCCAAAATGTCGTGGCTTTTTCTTGGCCACCGGCGGCAGGAACTGGCTGGTGGCCGGATTATGCCGTTGTTGGAACCCTACACCGGCGGCCGGATTCGACTGGTGGCAGGATTCTGTCGCGTACACATGTTAGCATGGCCGGAAATGATTGGTGGCTGGTTTTCTACTAGCTAATTGTTGTTAGAACATTTCGGCAATGGATTTGCTTGGTCTGCAAAAAAGCTGGGGAAAGATTGGCGGGCGGGGGAAAAAGTCCCGAAATTGAAAATTTTCCCCGCCCGCTAATTTTTCCCCAGCTTTTTTGCAGACCAACCAAATCCATTGCCGAAATGTCCTACACTCAAAAATGAGTTTTCGTGAAGGCCGATGATTGCGGTCTATTTTACTCACAATTCAATTGCCGAAATGTCCTACACTCAAAAAAGAGTTTTCGGCAAGGCCGATGATTGCGGTCAATTTGGGCCCACGACTGTGGTAAAAAAAGTTTTGGCAATTTCGGCATTTGATTTTGGTTTGGTCTACAAAAAAGCTGGGGAAAGATTGGCGGGCGGGGAAAAATTTCAATCTCGGGGATTTTTTCCCCGCCCGCTGATTTTTCCCCAGCTTTTTCTCAGACCAACAAATCCATTGCCGAAATGTCCTACACTCAAAAAAGAGTTTTCGTGACGGCCGGTGATTGCGGTCAATTTTACTCTCACGTAGATGTTTCGCAAAATGCGGCCGCTAGCCTGTTTTTGTCAACAAATTTGTCGGTGTCCACGATCGTGTCAAAAAACAAGTCCGCCCCCCCCCCTCCTTCCTTTTTTGCTTGCCTCGCTCTTCGTTCTCCCCGCCCCCCCCCCCCCCACTTTCCCTAACATTCCCCTCATTCTTTCGCTTTGGCCCGCGTCTTCTCGGCGAAATTGCAACGGAGAAAATTTCCAAATTTCTTGCGTGTGGTTGGCCACAGAATCGGTATTGAGTATTTTGAACTACCTCTACCCCCTCGCCCCCAAAACAGGTGCAGCAGCCAACATGGCTCAAGAGCAACGTCAGGGGTGCCAGAACAACAAAAAGGGGTCCGTTTCCCTTTCCTCCTGCTTAAGCGTTATAGAAAAAAAAACTACTTTTGTGGCTACCTGCATGGCTCTAATGTACTGTACGCTCTTGTGGTGCACGCCCGCAGGTCAGACTTTACTGGAGGTGTTGAAATCACGGATGAACAGCTGAGGGAGGCTCTGAAAGAACGACCAGACCTCAAAAACTTGCTCTCGCCGACTGCAAAAACATCACGGACAATGGCCTAAAACACGTGGGGCGGAACTGGCCAAGAAGCTCGAGGAGCTGAATCTCACTAACTGCAAAATCAGCATGACTGGTCTCGACTACGTCAAGGCTGTCGGAACGCTGCAAAAGCTACATGTCGAGGGTTGCCAAAACGTGCCTGCAGAATACCTCGAAGACTTTTGCAGGGCACGCAAACGTTGCACAGTTTTTGATAAAACAGGAGGCAATACTTGGGCCTGGTTTCAAGCTCAGCGAGAGAAATTTAGTCAATATTATGCAGCTGGAGGCTTGCCAAGGTGGGGCCATTGAAATTTTTTGGCGTGCGTCCCGGTGGCTTTTGCCCAACGGCTGTTGTTGCTATTTGTACAAAATAATCGTAATTTAATAAATAAACGAAACATTTTTGCTCGGAGGTTTTTTGCTTCTTGTTGTGGCCAGAGCTGCATCAAGCTCTTTTTTGCTCGCACTTCTTAACAATCGCGCCTACGCACCCCCCGTCCCGCATTTTTCTTTTGGTTGTTTAATCTATTAATATTCTTTTTTTTTAAATTGGGTCTGTATTTTCTTTTACAGGATCTGGCGCTCATGTTCAGCCACGTCGTGTTCGCCATGTACCAGGCTCGGCCTTGCACGGCTCGGCCTTTGGCGGCTGACAGGCGTGCCGGCCCCGCTCGAGGTGCCATCCATCCCGCGGTGGTGCAGGTCGGCCCCGGACGACGCGAAATGCACGTCAGCACTCGAGTTGTGGGGCTTGCGTGCACGGTGCCAGTACCAAAAGCCGGCGCCCAGGATCAAGAGCACGCCCACCGCCGCGGCCGCGCCGGCAACCTGGCGTGGTGCAACTTCACGCTCGTCGTCGACAACACGCCGCCGGCGGTTAGTTGCGGCGCGGGCGGCGTGTCGCGCGGGGACGAGATTGCAGCCAATGTCATGGCGCGCCACGGCGTGCCGCGGCAGCCGGTGTACCCGGGCACGGCCTTCGGGTCGTACCACGTGCTACTGGACACACAAATGTCCGAGGTGCAGGCCGGCGGCCTGAGCGCGCCGCTCAGCGCCGAGCAGCTGCGGTTCAATGCCACGGGGGCGCAGGCCGAGTTCGTGCGCGCCGTGAAACGCACGCAGCCCGGGCGCTCGGCGTGCGCGCCCTTCAACGCGAGGTTCCTGGCGGGCAGCTCGGACACTCACCCGGATGGCAACTGTGCCACCGTGCACTTGCGCGCGGGCGGCTGGTACCACCTCGTGCCCGACGCGACCGCTAGCGTGGACACGTACAACAACTTGGGGCCCGTGTACGTGAATGTGTCGGGCCCGCCGGGCTGCCACGCGCTGGTGGGCGACGCGGGCCGCCCCGACGACCTCACCACCTTCTCCACCGGCTGCTACCCCACCGCCGACGGCGACGCGACTTTCTGAGCCTACCCCCGCGGCGCTTCCGGCTGGGTGTACGTCATTGAGCAGTGGGGCTGCGACCTAGACTACACGCTGCAGCTCTCCGAGCTGCTGCGAGCCAGTGGCACGGCCGCCGGCGCCCAGCTGTTGTCGTCCGCCGGGTTGCGCCTGCCCGCCCTGTTTACGTCCCCGCCCGAGCTCGAGGGCGGTGCCACGGCGCTGGCGTTGGGCTGGTCGCTGCGCGTCAGCTATGCAGTTTACGACGACGTGGGCAACGTCGCCGTGTGCCTCGTGGACTACGAGGTTCGCGACACCAGGGCGGCCGCAAGCGGTGGGCCCCATGGCCGAGAACTTGTATGCGGCGTACTTGTTACCCCCCGACGTGTGGATCGGGGGCGCGCTGCTGGCCACAAACCCCGGGGCCGTGGCGCGGCGCTCGCTGGCAATGCACCCCATGGACTTGTGGTTCTGGGTCGACAACGCGGCCTATGACTTCGAATTCCTGCCCTCCGGCGCCAGCTGGGCGGCGGAGTACGTGGGTGTGTACTGCGGGCTGGGCGCGGCCGGGACAACTACCAGTAACTACATGGGCGCGCTGCCCACGGCGCGCCCGCCCACAGTTGAACACCTCACGTTCCCGGCCGCGCAGACCCCCGCGCCCGTGCCCCCCAATACCGTGTACAGCGGCCAGATCGCGGACCCGAACCCGGGCTCCACGGCCTGGCTGCAGCGGCGCCGGCTGGCACAGCACCCAGAGGGTGACAACTCGGGCGACATTGACTACGCGGACGGCCGCCGCCGCCCCCAGCAGATCGGGGTGGGGCCCTGCCAGTCCGCGTGGCAGAGCATAGGCGGCGGCAACTACACGTGCCTGGCACAATGGGAGGGCCTGTACACCAACACCGCGGCCGGCAACCAGACCATCACGCCCGCGACGCTCAGTGTGCCGTACCACGAGTACGGCGTCGTGTGTCAGGTCAACACGTGGCTGTACCTGTACCCCGGCGTCACCACCGTCACTGCGTCGGTGCGCGTCGGCGGCTACTACGACTACGCGTACGACACGGCGGACAACAGCAGCTCCACCGCGCCAGTCGCGACCGCGCAACGCACGGCGCCGTTGTCGCTCACGTTCGAAATCACTATCCTCGACGAAGATCCGCCCGTCTTCTTGGACTGCGTGGGCGGCGAGTACACGGGCCCGCGCAGCGAACTCAACATTTCGGTCGGCTCGCCGACCTTCTGGCTCACGACGATGAGCGACGAGTTCTGGGCCGACTTCTCGCTGCTGCGCATCGCCGACAACGCGGTGCTGAGTGCCGGCGTGGCGACGCCAGGCCTGCGCGACTTCTTGCTTGTCACGCCGTCGTACGGCTTCGGGCAGCAGCTGGCGTACGGCGAGCACACCCTAACGTATACCGCCGTGGACCCGTCGGGCAACTGGGCCACGTGCGTGCGCACGGTGTTTGTGCACGAGGTCCAGCCGCCCTCGGTGCTGTGCGCCAGCGTCCCGCACAACGGCCCCGTGCTCAGCTCGATCAGCGGCACCACGACATACTACGACACCGCCATGGACGTTTGCGGCGCGGTCCCGACCACCGATGCGGGTTTCGGGATTGATTACTTCCGGTCCGATGTGCAGGGGCCGGCGAATGTCACGGTCACGTGCGCCAATCCCAGGAACAACGCCACCCTCGCGACCAAGGCGGTGCGGTGCGTGGCTACCGCGACGGACCAGGCGGGCAACGAGGCGCAGTGCGCCGTCGTGTACGACCTGCAGGACCGCGAGAAGCCCGTGGTCACGTGCGCCGCCAGCGGCACGATCCCCATCAAGTCGGGCCTGTACGACCTGTCTGTCTTTCACGGCGTGTCCGACAACTGCGTGTACGACACTACTGTTTTACACGCCCACGGCGGCGGACATTGGTACGTTCAGCTTCCTGCAGTCGCCGTTCACGCTCACGGTCGTGGGCAGCGACACGTCCCCGTACTCGCCCGCGTCGGACCCTTGCACGGTTGAGATCACGCTCACGGGCTTCTGCGGCGACGGGCTGCTGGACTTCTCCGGCGAGCACGGCGCTCGGGAGGAGTGCGAGGTGAGCCCGCACCCCGAGAGCTGGGGCTGTACACCGGGCTGTGTATGCGGCGCGGGCTACATTGCCGACCCGCTGGGCGGCTGCCTGCAGGTGTGCGATAGCGCCCCGTGCACGCTAGACACGGCGGACATGCAGGGCACGCGCTGCAGTAACTGCACCGTGACCACGACGCTCGCCTCTGGCGGCTGGCGCGTGGACGCGCTCAAGCCCGACTTCACGGCCCGGCGTCAAGGGCCCGACCTTCACGACCTACTACGTGCTGCCCAACGGCGTCGGCACGCTGCACTACAGCTACCGCTTCTGGGAGCGCAACACCAGCAGCTCGCCGTACGTGAGCTTCAACGCCACGCAAGTAACGGCGGCGCTGCTCCTGCCCGACGAGCAGTTGGTGCTGGAGTGGTACCCGGACACCGGCGTCAACACGGTGGCCAACGTGCCCACCGCGGCCGACGCGCTGCGCCTCGACTTGTGCGGCTGCGAGTTCCAGAACTCGAGCCGCGCGCTTGCGGCCTTCGTGCTCGCCGCCAACAACACGCTCGTCAACGCGGACCTGCAGTGCGCGCCGCTCGGCCTAGAGAGCAGCTAGAACCCGGCTACGTCGTGCTGGACGTTTCGCATCTGTCGCACCGGCGTCGTGGTCATCGGCGAACCGTTGTGGGCCGAGGGCAACCTGTTGCAGTGCCTGAGCGACGCGACAATCGTCGTGAACAACTCGGCCAGTGGCTGCAGCTGGAGCGCAGCGTCGTGGAACCTGAACGAGCGCGTGTACCGCCGGCCGGGCACGACCTTTGACCAGCTGCGCCTCGTGTCCACCGGCACTCCAACCGCGCTGTACCTCAACACGAGTTCGCTGACTGTCGGCCACTTCGCGGCGGCGCAGACCACGTCGGTCACGGTGCGCGCGCTGGGCTACGGCGGCTTCGTGGACCCGGGCTGCACGTGGCTCGTGCGGGTCGACGACGTGCTGGCGCCGTACTTTGAGTGCGCGCTGGACGGTAATATACCCGGCACGGGGATCGCGTACCCCAACGACCCCGGGAAGAATTACTCGATGCACTTCGGCTACTACACGCGGGCATTGGTGGACGAGACCGAGACCACGCGCTACGTGGTCTTCGACAGTGCATCCTCCACGCTGCAAGCGCCCACCGTCGTCATGCCCCAGCTCGTGCGCTTCTACATCGGCACCACCACGCTCACGTGGGTCGGCGCCGACTCGAGCGGCAACCAGGCCGCGGACTGCGTGCTGAACGTCACGATCAACGACCAGGAGGCGCCGCGCCTCACGTGCCCAAACATGACGGTGCAGACTCTGCCGGGTGTCAACTACTGGAACGGCACGTCCGCTACCGCCACCGCGGTCGACAACTTCGACGCAATGGCGCAGCTCACGTTCCCGATCCCCAAGCCGCTGGTGTACACGGGCCCGAACGCGTTCCACGTGCTCACGCGCAGCCACGACGATGCTTATGGCAACACGGGCTACTGCCAGTTCGCGGTCTGGGTGCTGGACAACCAGGCGCCCGTGTTCACGAGCTGCCCCGCCACGGATCTGACGATCGTGGTCGCCTACTCCAGCCACCTCGTCAACGTGCGCGAATGGTTCAACGTGACGGACAACTCGGACCCCTCGGTGCAGCTGTACTACGACCTCGTGCTCGGGGACGTCCAGCAGGTGCTGTACTTGCGCACGCAGCCGCAGCTGGACGTGCGCGTGATCCCGTACAACCTGACGGTGCTCGTCACGGCCGTGGACGCGCACTCTGGCCTCAACAGCACGTGCTCTTTGCGCTTCGTGCTGCTGGACGGCGCCACGCCCAAGCTGTCGTGCCCTGGCGAAACGGAGCAGCTGCGGCTGTCGACGCTGGCCTCGTCACATTTCGCCGACACCCGCGGGCTCGGCACCAGCTTCGGGCCCTACGTGGACCTGTCGGCGGCGCTCGCCGCGCCCGTGCCGCTAATGCAGACGCTGTACTGCAACCCCGGCGGCGGCGCCGGCTACCTGCCGTTCGCGCCCTGCCCGGGCTGTACCGACAACACCTTTGTGGGCTGTGACGGCCTGGCGCTGCACCCCGTGCTCGGCACGGCCGGCGTCACTAATGGTTCGATTGTCCGGGTCTACAGCGCGGGTTACACGCAGCCGTTCAATGGCGGCTGGAGCGGCATCAGCGCCAGCAATAACGTGGCGCGGCTGGACACGTGCGAATTCGTGCTGTTCGACAACGTGGCGCCGCTCGCGCTGTGCAGACAGCTCGTGGACGAGTGCGCCGCCACCGGCGCCATCACCTACGACGCGCGCTCGAACCTCGCGACCGACTACTACCACTTTGGCGACAGCGCGCTGCGGATCTTGACCAGCAACTACGGCAGCGGGGAGGGCGCGTACTTCCGCGTGCCGTACTGGCTCGACTCGGTCGGCGTCACGTCGGTCGAAGTGCGCGGTGCGTCGTCTGCCACCGCAACCGCGCTCGCGCGCCTGCAGGCGCTGCGCTGGCTCACGGGCTTCGCGGCCCCCGCCCCGGGCGACCTGCGCGCCGCGCTGATCGCGGACCCGGCCAACAGCACGTGGTCAGTGTACTTCCCGGCGGTCAGTGCCGGCAGCGCCGGGGCCGCCTTCTACGCCGACCACTTCCTCGTGTACTTGGACACGCTTGCGCTGCTGCTCGACCACACACTAGTGCTCGGCGCCAACGTGTTCAGCTTCAAGGCCTACGACGAGAGTTCGAACCACGCCACGTTTACGCTGACAGTGACCTGGAGGGTGGTGCTGCGATCTGCCGACGGGTGGCAATTCTGCTGCAACTCCGACGGTAAGTCGGAGCGCAGCGGGATTTTCTACCCATTGTGGATTCGCTCGCGCAAGCCCTACAGTTATTCCTACGAGCTCAATGCCAGCTAAGAGAGAGAGAGAGAGAGAGAGAGAGAGAGAGAGAGAGAGAGAGAGAGAGAGAGAGAGAGATGCATCTACGATGGGGCGTGGGAGTGGCAGAAGATTGTGTTAGCCTGGCTGACGGCAGCCGACGTGGTGCGCAACGCGCAGGGTGGCTTCCGCCTACCGCCAGCCGTCCGTGGGATCATCGCCAGCTACGAAGTCCACAATCGCGGCCGCGTGGTCCCCGTGGAGTACGTCTACATCACCATCGTTGGCTGGCGGGAGCGTTTTGCCTACAAGAAGATCGGCCACATGAAGTTCGAGCAGTACGTCCTAGACGAGGACGTACCGCGAGCTGGAGGCGGAGGAGGTTCGCCTTTGCTATCCTCCGCCTCCTCAGCATCATGGCTCTTGGCTTAACTTGGGATTCCTTTCTGGGTTTTGGCACACGACACGTTAGGTAGTAGTAATCTCTGTTTTTGTGCATGTCACACATTATGTTGTCCCTTGCATCGTCCAAAACGGACACTAACTCCGAATCCGAAGGGATAGAGATTAGTGGCCGTTTTGGAGTCTGCTCACCGCCCCCAAGTTCGAACTGCTCTTGTGCTTTCTGGGCAATCTCTTCGAAAACTGAGGACAAGTCCTAGGGGGGGGGGGGGGGGTGATTGCCTTGAGTGTCACCCTCAGCTGTGTCAGGAGAAACAAAAACAGCGCCTGTGTGCCTGCCATAGACGGGGGATGTTTTTCTTTCCTCTGTTACTGCTTTTCGTTTTTCCCCTGCTCGGAGACACGTTTTTCCCTTTCAGTCTTTTTTGTTTTTGTCCCAAGTCTTTCCCTTTGTCCAAGCTCTGCCAGGAGGCTTGGGACGAGGCATGGGAAGCTTCGCACCAAAGTCCCCAAAGACTGCGCCGGTCCTTAAAAAACGTTGACAGGTTTTGGCTTTTTGGTTGGCATGACCTGGACCGGCCTGAACATTTTTATGGTAAAGGGTCACAAAAACACCAAAAACCCAGGAAACTAAGGCTTTTGAAGTACTGCTCTTTTTTCAGAAGGGCTGCAGATTCAGAAAGCTCAGCCTCGATATTGGTTCGCACAAAATTATGGTGAATTATGGTCAAACTTTGCCCAAGAACTTTTTTTAATAAACAAAACACAAAACTTTTAACCGTTATAAATTTGAATTTCAAATGGTTTTTTTTCAGTGAGGACCAGATCTCATCGTAATCTTTACAACAACAAAAAGCGATTAAAACATATTAAAAAGTTAAAAAGTTATAGTTGCCTCCGTTTTCGACCCCACTAAAACGACCTAAAAAGCATATGCTCCAATGTTACCGAGACAAAATATATAATAATATATTAATAATAACTGTCTAACGACTTGTATATAAGAACTGTCTAACGACTTGTAGAATGAAGAATACCTAACGTAGAAGGGACTCCGTACTCTCCAAGCCAAGGATAACCGAACAGACCGGAACATCGGGTAATGCCATTATATACCGGGTTGTTACGATAGTAGGATATTTAATCAACAGATAACTGTTACTAACGATGTGAAGACTGAGAAATACATAAAGTAGGGACTCCGTAATCTCCAGACCTAGGATTAACCGACAGACCGGAACGATCAGTATTGCCATTATATACCGGGTGGGCCGGCATAATCCCTTCTCCCCCCGGAGCGCGCTCGCCAGTATGCGCGCGAGGAGTCGAACTTACGCCCCCGCCGACCAACCTCGGGATAAAATGCAAATACGAACCTGAGTGACGGTCAACGCCGTACCCGTATTAACAAATTAAACAAAATTGTAGGTTGGGCCAAACGCCAACACTTACATTATGTAAAATTTTGGTTAATTTCCCGTTGCTCCCTTCGTCGCCTGTTGAATCGGTTTCCGCCACCGCACGCCTGAAAATGCACCCCTCCTCTGTTGAGACCACAACTTGCCCTTCATCCTCCATTCTTTGTAACCGGCCATGTCCCCCCGACCTAGTGTCGGTCTATACTATCCTGGGCGAGTCTTCCCTTCCCGCTTCCGCGACTCCGTTGAATCCGCCGATCCAATGCTTCCCCCGCCGTGCCATCGTTCGATCGATATCCATATGTTGCCTCGTGCTCGGACGCAGCCGCCATCTGGGTCCTGCCGCATCCCACATGTTGGAACCGCCCCCGTCTCGGTCACGCCGAATCCCGCTCGTCGAAGCCGCCCCCGTCTCGGTCACGCCGAATCCCACTTGTTGAAGCCGCCCCCGTCTCGGTCACACCGAATCCCACTTGTTGAAGCCGCCCCCGTCTCGGTCACGCCGAATCCCACTTGTTGAAGCCGCCCCCGTCTCGGTCACGCCGAATCCCACTGTAACTCGAACTGATACTTCTGCCTTTTAATAGCCTCATAATGCCCTCTCGGTGCGCTGTAGTCCCGTTCGCCCAGCCAAGAGGTAACGTAGGCAAGGAAAGGCTCCCCCGGACCTTTGCTACCCCCACCAAGGCCCCTCCGGCACTGAAACGCCATGCTTGAAACGAACCTGAGTGCTCATAACACGAATGATATACACATCCCCTCATCCATTCATCACTCCATCCCTTCTCCCCCCAAAAGGCCATGTCCCCTTTTGATTCCCTTCGCAGCCCCCTCTGAAAGATGTTTGCACTCTGGCGCCCCCCTTCACCCGTGTGTCAGAGTTGCCGCTTGCCCGTTGCCCCTTTCTCTTTTTTCCTCATCATCTTTCTTCTTCATCTTTCTCATCTCTGCCCCGCGCCCCCTCCCCTCTCACTATCCTATCCTCTGACTATACCATCCACCCCCCCACCCCCCCCCCCCCCCGGCTATTCTATCCATCCTATTGACTATCCCTATTTGTTATCCCATGTCTTCCTCCCCCCGCTATTCTACCCCTCTCTATCTAAACGGGATTAGTCAATATGTATTATTCGCCCAACCCAACCCGTATGTCCCCTTCGCCCGCTGTTATCAGAAGAATATATAAAGTTCCATATCATCGCTCGTCACTGAGCGGAAAGAAAAAGAATAAAGTCTTGTATCAGACCGCTTCCCAGTTTCCCCCATGAGCCTATCAGGCATAAGATATGTTTGTCATTCATTTCCCGATATGTCCGCTATGCCCGATATGTCAGTCTGATATATTTCCCCCATCACACCGTAAAGTCACTTGATATTACCTATGCCTATACCCGTAAGCCTGAATGATATAATATTTTTCCCGTATTTGTCTGTATATATGACCCGCGTCGTCATAATGTTTACCTTGTTGGTATAAAATGCATCGTCTTCTCTTGATCCACTTGTCCCCCTCCTTTCTTTTCTTGTTTCTCCCCCTTTCCACCATCATCTTTCCTCTCATCTGTAGAATCCATACTGATGTCGAACACCTAAAGTAGGGCATAATTTCTCATGCTCTGCTTTCCCCATACCACAGTACTCCCCTCTTCCATTCCTCCTACAATCCGTTCAAGTGCTCTCTATTTCTCTAGACTCTCTTCAAGTTCCCAGCAGCCTCTTTGTTCCAAAACCTCAACTCCTTCAAGTTCCCCTGTCATCCTCTACGCACTTCTGCTCCTCAACACTGCGTTCTCTGTCACTTAGGCCGTCAAAAATCATGATATGGCCGAAACCGGCAATAGTTCACCACTTGGAAAAGCCCGCAAAGAGCCCCAACAATTCTCCCTTCGAGTTGACGTGTCCTCAGCGCTTTTCGTCCGCTATACCCGTTGCTTTTGTTGTCCTCTTTTTGCGCCATGATGACGTCGACTTACCCCCTTCGAAAACCCCCCTTATCTTTGGAATTTCGAGCCTCCTTCAAGTTCTCCTCGTAGTCCTCCACCCCTATTCCCATTCCCTCGGGTGGTATCCTGCCTGCTTACCCCCTTGTTGCGAAAAATCGTTCCTTCTGACCCCCTTCCTCAGACCGACATGTCCACCCCCAAACCGTGCCTGTTGTAACCCCTTCCGCTTATGAAACCTTGCAAAATTTGCTTCCCCTGTCTTCCCCTATGTCCTCTTTCGTCTTGCCGCACCCCTGTTTCCCCAAATACGTCCTCTTGCGCATAAAATCCTCTTGTCTTTGCCTCAGTTCTCATACCCCCAAACCCAAGTCAACATAACATCTGCGTTTTCAAGCCCCAAAACCCATTAGAAACATCACAAAATATCAACCCATACTGAAGCAAACTGGAATCATATATATCCGAGTTGTTTCCCCACCTATTTGCCAAGGTTTGTGGGAAAGGAGTGTCCCTTTTTCACTGCAATGTGTCACTGCAACCCTTGTCACATCTCCAAACAGACCGAAAATGGCATGCTCTTTCTGCAAAACCATCCCCCATAGTTCCCCTTACATGCCCCTGCATTCAGAAACCCACGCCCGATACTCACACCACAGGAAACCCACATTCGTGCACCCTGAGCTGCAAGCTGTCAGATCCAAAAACGCCTGTCTGTCAGCAAACCAAGCCCCACTCACAAACAGATCATAAGTAGCCCTGCAACTCAAGAAAATCATTGCCCATACCTGTTTGCACGCCCCTAGACCCAAAATATCTCAAGAAAAAGCACATAACCCCAGGAAGTGCATCAGTAAAATTCCCTCCTCTCCCGATGATTTTCCTCTCGAAGTCTCTTTCTCAACAGAAAATTTCTGAGAAACAGAGGAAAATTTCCATACCCCGTTTATTGTATTAGCGACTCCAGATTGTTACGATAGTAGGATATTTAATAAACAGATAACTGTTACTAACGATATGAAGACTGAGGAATACCTAAAGTAGAGACTCCGTAATCTCCAGACCTAGGATTAACCGACAGACCGGACTCCCGAACGATCAGTATTGCCATTATATACCGGGTGTGCCGTCATAGGGTGGGCCGGCATATAACTTAAAAAATGATAACTTGCTTTTGGAATTTGCGCGATGGAAGTGAGACTGAGGAGACTGCTAATGATTTAATCTTATATTAAATATGTCAACACATGACTCATAATGTTATAATATATGCTGCTTAAACCAGCCAAGGGAGACTGCGCTCCGACTTTGACTTGGGTCGGAGGAGCTTACGCAGGAGCAGGGCGTGTGAACTGAATTGAATTGCATACTGGCAATGGCTGGTGGTCGGAGCTTTGCCTCCGACGTGATATCAACCATGAAGACCAGCGGTGACAAGGCCGGATGGACTGCACTCTTTGACGCAGCTGAGAATGTGCACGTAGAAGTGGCGCAATCGCTACTTAGAGAAGAATGCAATGTGAACCACACAGACCAGCAAGGGTGACTACACTCTTTCATGTAGTCGAGTGCATTTGCAAATAGCGGAATCGCTGTTGAGGCTAGTACTACTATCTGGTACTAATTTGAAACTGAGTCGTTCAGTGGAAAACTCATTCATAATAAGATGCTTATGATATTAATAGTAAGCTTTGACCACAGACTGCCGTGGCGGATTCTGAAACTTGCCAACTTGACGTTATCGGAAAAGTTTGCAAATGATTGTATTAATAACAACCAAATAGCTTGAGTCATTATTTCAAGTTACGCAATTACCTGATATCATCATCACTGTGCCGATCAGGCAAGTGGTCACATTCATATGCTTTGAAGTAAGCTGAATAACAATGATATAACTAGTAATAATGATTAGCTACAGTCGGTAGTACTACCTACCTGTCATCCTGCCTATCTGCCTACCTGTCTATCTATCTATCTACCTACCTATCTAATCTATCTATCTATCTATCTATCTATCTACCTTACCTACCTTACCTACCTACCTACCTATCTATCTATCTATCTAACTATCTATCTATCTATCTATCTATCTATTTATCTATCTATCTATCTATCTATCTATCTACCTACCTACCTATCTATCTACCTATCTGTCTATCTATCTATCTGTCTATCTATCTATCT
>WBZZ01002665.1:25000-27500 GCA_019918135.1 Paulinella micropora | reverse complement strand
GAGACCCTTATGGTCGTCGGCTTTAGTCCAGTATTTGAAAGCAAGGCTTTTGCATTTGGGCGGTTTCGCGGCCATTGTTCTGGACCATGACAGAAATTTGTCAATCATGTTGATGGACGATTGACAGTGTTTCGGGGATCGGCAGTGTAGTTTGAGGTCGTCAGCATAAGCAGCTTCGTGCACGATGACTTCATCTGTTGAGGTCTTATGCTTGAAATGATAACCGTTGTTTTTGGTCAAGGATGATAGGAGGTCAAGGAGTAGGTTGAAAACTATGTTGAAAAGGAGAGGAGAAATGCAGCATCCTTGAAAAACGCCAACAGCAAAAACAAAGGGTTCTGATGACCAATCTTTCCCTTCGATTGTGGCTACTAAGAGTTCGTAGTATAAAAAGATTATGCGAGCAAACATAGGGGCACGTGGTACCACCAGAGAGCGAACTGGATCAAGTTGTGGTTTACGCTTCCAAAAGCGTTTTGTAGGTCAATCCATGCTATGACCAGTTGGCGATAGTGATCTTTTGCATTTCTGATAGTAGCTTTTGTAGTTGCAATGTGCTCGGGGCATCCTGCAACGTTACGGAGGAAACCTTTTTGTTTTGCTCTGTCAAAGTACTTGTATCTAGCAAAAAACTCTCTAGGCGTTTTGACCACAAAGAGAAAAATACCTTACCCGAGCAGCTTGTCAGAGCAATCGGACGATAGTTTGAGGCCTGAAGTGGATCGCCGTCCTTATGAAGGAGGGAGATAGCAGCTTGGGCCCAGCTATTAGCTACGTCAGTTGTCCAACACTTGACAATGAGTTTGTGTAAGAAAAATAAAGCGGTGGGAAGTCTCTTGTAAACATGGTAGCTAATACTATCTCTGCCAGGGGCTGCACCATTACGCTTGGCAAACACAGATCTTTTGGTTTCCAAGAAGGACGGTGGCTTGAGGTCAAAGGGGACAGTTGGTAGAGGTGGGCGATTCATTTCAGGTAAGGGCACGTAGGTTTGTTCACGATTAGCGTCTTTGTATAGGTTGGGAAAGTAGGAGTCACAGTTTTCTTTGGATAGGGAGGAAGTGGTTTGGGTTGAGGGGGGATGAAACAGATTTTTGGCAAACTTATGAGGGTCAGTTCGGAAGCGTGTATTTGCTTGTCGTTGAGCGGAGCTTAAAGTTGCTTCCTTGAGACGACGGCGGAGGCGGTTACCGGTCTTCAATAATACTCGCCAAGTTTTTTGCAGGCTTTTTGCAACAGCAGCTGGAATTGAACCTGCCCTTTTGAGATCTCGCAGATGTCTCTTTTGGATCAGTTTTTGTTGTCGGTTCTGCGTGAGTTCTGTTTGGAGCCGGATTACGTGGCGGTTTTTTCGTTCATGAGTTTGTTCTTGTGTTTTTGTTTGAGGTACCCGTTGTGATATGAAGTCGTAGAGATATCTTTCAAATTTCGCTACTGCTTCGTCACACGACAAGCGTTTGATGAGAGAGGAGGGGAGGATGAGAGGGAGTGCGGATTGGAGTTCTTCTTCAATGCCTTTCCATTCGCTTGGTGTTGATGGCAATACCAGGCGTTTTCTTCTTTCGGTTGGTTCTTTCGGGGCACTTCTTGTCCGATGGACGAAATGGGAGTATGCCTCGGCGTCAACACAGTGGGTGGAATCCAGGTTGATAATGCCGGGTTGCGACTTGTAGTCCGGATGGACGTGCGCTTTTGGGCTCTTCTTTTCGAGGAGGCCCGAAAGGTCTTCGTAAGGGTGAACATGAGCAAATCTCCTCCAGGGGGTTCAGGCGGTGCAGAGCACGCACTGGGAGGGTGACGGCGGCCAATCCGGAGGGAATAGCGGTGCGTCGGTAGGTTTTCGCATGTAGTTTTTGTAACTTACGGCTTAACTTAGGGGAAGCAAGCCTCTTTGTTTAAGCCAGGGTTGTCAGCCCAAGAAGAAAAAGAGAAAGGTTTGGTTGCCGCGCTTTATCGCCGCGACGGGGTCACATATGGATGAGATGTCGCAAAGGAATGTAGTCCTTGCAAAGGAACGCAGTTTCACATCAAACAATAATTTGTGTACTGTGCATGTGTCCGGGATGGGAATCACGGGTAGACTGTGTTCTGGAAAAAGAAGAGGAGGAAGGACGTTGAAGAAAAAGGCAATCTAGGAATGGAGAGTGGGAGGATAAGGAAGAAGAGAAAGAAAAGGAAGCCGTTAGTCCAAGTGTTTTGAGCACCGTAAGCTTGCGCAAGCTACAATGATGACATTGTATGAGGCCTAAACCCCCGCAGGGACCTAGCCCGGGCTATGCAACACTGGACGGCTATGATGGAATGCAGTCACCAATACGGACTAGAGGAAGATTAGTCCAATTTTTGACTGCACAGGAGCGATAAATCGCAAAAGAGCAACGAGCTACGCAGGACGATAGCTTGAAGCAAAGGGATTTGGATTGGGGATGGGAAAAACCCAAGGCGCGGAAACATCGATGAACAGAGAACGATACCATGCCGCGAGCCCCGCATTCGATTG
>WBZZ01002665.1:0-20000 GCA_019918135.1 Paulinella micropora | reverse complement strand
GCTTCAAGTTCAAGTTTTCATCTGCCCTTGAGGAACTGTTTTCCGGCCGACACTGTGTTTCTCAGAGATGTTGAACATTTTCCGAAGTGATTCGATCAAATTATTTATTAACACGTATTGTACAACGTTTCATAGTTCAAAAGCTAATAAAATAACAAACAAAGACAGATTCTTTAATCATAATCGTGGTTGTAAACCATTTTTTAACCACATTGATATAGAAAAAAAAATTGCTCCCGACCTGTCTTTTTCCGAATTTTTTTCAGCTTCAATTACAGATTTCTTAACTTGAAACTACTAAAGAAAAGCATATGCTCACCATAGTGAAATATTTCAAGAAATATATGAGGAATCCTATCAGTGCGTAAATAATAAATTCAAAAAGGTCAAAACCCTCTCTAAGGACTCAACGCAGTGGATACTCAGTCTGTACAGATCAACCTTGCGGACGGCCAAAAGTACATATTTCTTTTTTATGTCCTTTACAATGTTGTCTTCGTCAAGTGTTTTCTTTGCTCACATACAAACTGTTTGCCAAGATGTTCAACAGACGCCTTCATCTTGATGCTGAATCTTATGTTTTGCCATGTTCTGGATGTTAGTTTTGACGTTCCCATGAGAAATTTCAAAACTCCAGAAGGGGGATGGCAAACTCTGAAATCTTTCACTGTTCCCACCAGATGATTACAGGTAACTTTTTGTGGTTCTGTTGCCACGTCATGTCTGCGTGTTGACTAAGGAAAAACGGACAGAATCAGAATTTATAGGACAAAAATCGAAAAAAAAACAAGCTTAGAAAAATTTTCACCTAACAGAGTGCTGATTTCAAGAATACTGACTATTTTTTCCACAAAGTTCTGTTGGCATGCTTCAACATAATCCCATTTTCCTCCTGATTTCGTAATGTCAACGTATGTTCTGTCTATACTCAGTGCTTTTGATTTTTCTATTCTTGCAGATTTTCGCAGTCATCACGGCGTGCTGGCAAATGAAGATGGAGGAACTGACAGCATACTGCATGAAAGCCTCGATGGTGTTGGATTTCTTTGTGGGAATGCTGGTAGCTTTGAAGAGCCACGGCGGTTTTGCGACGAGCCCTGACCATCTTGACAGTCTGAAGTTCTGGTAATTAGCCTTTTTTTTTCTTGATTTTTGTTTCTGATTGCTGTGTATGTCAACAGAATCATTAAAAAAAATACATGGTAATGATTGCCAAGCTTGTTCTGTTGGTTGTGCATGTTATCACAGGGGTTCTGAGAGCAATTTTACCAAAATGGTGGAAAAAGCCGGGCAGATGGGCTTATACAACGCGAAGGAAATTCGCACTGAAGCCCTAGCACGAGCAAAAACATCTGATGGCGCCAGTATTTTCAGTTCTGAGGCCGAATTACTGCAACTGGCGAAGTTGCAACGTACTAGAGTACCAGCCTGGCGACGATGAAGAAACCCCTGGAGCATCAGCAAAGAAAAAGAAGAAGAACAAGCAGGACAAGCCACCGGTGCCTTCTCGACGCAAGTCAAAGAAGCAGAAGACGAAGCAGAATGTGGACACACCAGAAGAAGATGGCGACGTGAATGTGATATTAATGAAAAAACCCCAGTCACAAAAAAGGCTGAAAAAAAGAAGAAAAAAAGCAAAAGGAAAAGGCAAAGTAAAGCCGGCTGACACTGAAAGTGCATAAGACGAGGAGGTTGAAGAGGTTTAACAACAACAAGCAGAAGGTGCTGACTAGGAACAACCAGAGGAGAAAGAAGCAGAAGGTGCTCAAGAGGAGGAACCAGCAGCAGAAGAAGAAGATGAGCAAGACGAAGAAGAAGAGGAATTGCCTAAGAAAAAAAAGAAGAAAACAATAAAACCAGCACCTAGTGGAAAAGAAGGGAATCAAACGAAAATCCTAAAGAAACTCCTAGTGGAAAAGAAACCCAAGAAGTCCCAGACGCAGACTGCTCGGGAAGCAGCATCGGATGCGGCGCTGTCTCGACAGCAGGAACGGGAGGAATTTCTTCTTCAGTGTCAAGATTTAGTTCTTGGTGCGAACAGGGACCAAAAGAGGTTCATGGTCACTGAGGATGAGAGGTTTCTGCTGACCTTGAAACAGCCTTTTCGATCTTCCTGTCGAAAGACTGTTCAGGGCTCCAGAATTTCTTCAGCAGCGCCTAAAAGACGAGGATTATGTGGACCAGGTCATGGAATTGCTCAGCCACAATCGCTTCAGTCATGTGCCTGAGATCTACGTCGTGGCAGTGAAACTGACATAACAAGGCAAACTTAAAGCGGAAGATTCCTATCCTCTCGATAATGAATTTTTCAGTCACCAGAAGAACTGGACCCAGTTTGCCAGCAAGAAGCAGTTTTTGGCTGAGGCAAAGGGCCTATATGAAGATGGAGAAGTGAGAGAATACCACCCTCTGGAATGTCCCAATCCTGAAATTTTAGCTAAGTATCCGAATACGAAACATAAGGACATCTACTACTTGGTGATTGGATGCAACCACTGTGTTGTGGCTATCAAGAAGCACTTGATCGCGAATCCAGATGGAAAGCACGCCAACTTGTTGTTTCGCACATCCAAAGTCTACGTCAACGTCTATCAACACCAGATCCGCATGATGGGTCTTCAGAGCAATCTGGCCGCTGCAACGCACAAAAAACCGCAGTACTGGGAACAGGTACTTTCAACACACCATTGGTTTTCATCGTTACCTAGTATTTTTCCAAAATATTCTGTTGACTTTGTCCTTTTTTTTTGAAAGATTGAACAGAAATGATTTCAAAAAATACTTGGTATTGATTAGAAAGTGATGTCTGTTTGCTTGTGATTTGTGGATCCACCAAATTCACACGAATCTGATGCAGTACATCCCACACAAACGCAAGTGCAAACAGTTGGATGACACACTGAAGCAAATGTGCGGCGCTGGAAAGGGCGACAGCTAAGTGGGGAAACTGACTCAAGCAGCCAGACTGCAAATTCTAGCCGCAGCCGACTTGGTTCCGAACACACCCTGGCCAACACAAGAAGACATCGCCAACAATGTCGAGTTAGCTGTACGAAGTCGAGATGGCAAGGACAAGGGGACCAAGTACACTGCCGTTCGAATCGCGAACAAATTTAAGAACAACTACAACACCTTTCGCGTTGCGTGTATGCCGACCGCTCTTTGGAATGCAGTGGTCCTATTGGAGTCGAACGAAAAAAAAGAAATGGCTTGATACGCAACGCAAAGGAAACAAGCAGGCAGACTTGACCAAGTATGACAACCCCGTCAACAAGCAATTTCTCAGTGCACTTCGGACTGCGGTTTCTTTACCACTGGCGCTTGAGTGCATCGCCAGCGTCCAAAAAGGAGAGCTCGCAATTAAGGACGCAAAGCAGTGGTTGCAAACTAACAAGTCTATGACCACTTTGCTAGTTGTCATCGGAGCTCATTGAGGGGAGAAGACTGATTTCAGGCTGGCGAAAATAAAATCTTTGCTTGGACCTGCAATCACATCGGACATGCTGGACAGCATTGCGAGGTCTGCTGCGTTTGGAAAAAATAATTTGAAGTTTGCAAAAGCTGCCAAGAGCAGAAAGATGGGATCTGACGACGACGACGAAGAGGACGACGACGACCAGGAAGGAAACCAAGACATTAAGAAAGCACAGGTACTGTGGGACCAGTTGGATGAGCTCGACAAGCAAAAACTGGAACATGCGTACACTAGCTTCCAAGCCAGGAAAGATGCTGCTGCGAAGGCTGCTCTGGGTGGTGTGTCCCTTGCCTCTTCGTCCTCTTCGTCCTCTTCTTGTTCGTCCTCTTCGTCCTCTTCGGCCTCTTCGTCAGATTTGAAGTGCGACTTGAACACAATCAGGTTTCCTTTTGACATCAAATATCCTGACGACGAGGACGACGAGGAAGCAAGCTACGTGACAGAAATTGTTTCTGTTCTTTCGATGCACCATCCGGACATCGATATTCTGTCATCTACCAAATCCTTGAAGAACACTTTGTTCCACTTCACTTCGAAGTACTTGGGTATTGGAGGCCCCCAGATTAAATCATTTCTAGAGTATGTGAAAGAGGACTCTGAATCGAGCACTTTCAAATTGCGATTCAAGTACGCCAATCTAAACGCCCCGTGGGGCTGGAAACTGGCTACCTGGGAACATCGTGGTTGGGACAACATGGACTATCTCTTCGCTCTGCTGCAACTTGTTGGTACGTAAATTTCGTGGTGTTGTACCGTTTTTTTCAACAGGATTGTTTTGAAAAAATACTCTGTAATGATTGTTTTGGATGTTCTGTAGCTCTTGCACTACCTGACATGAACGAATATCATGGCAAGAAGAAAAAAAGACCTCGTTCTTTGTCGGAGTCCATGTTCCCCTGTGCGACATGGGAACCTTTTTGGATGCTGCCGATCGTGCGGGCTTCTACAACTCCTTGCTCATCACTGTCGTGGATACTCGCTGGAAGCCAACCTTGAGGTCGTCCCACGACTTCTCTGGTACGCAACAGAGATAGTTTCTAATCATTAACAAGTATTTTTTCCAAATTGTTCTGTTGTGTATCAGGCTCTTGCCGTTGTGTTGTTGGCGTACGACAGCACCTTGAACAATTTTGTGGATATGGCCCAGGCCAAGGCCAAGCCTTTTAATGCCAGAGGCCCTGATCGAGCTAGCAAGGAGTTCAGAACTGCGCTCGGAAAGATCATTCCCAGATAATTTCAGGAATCCGGGAACGTCTTCCATGTCAAGCCCGAAACCAAGAAGTATCAGTACGCTAAAGTGACGGGAATAGGGTCCACAGTTTACGAAACTGTCAACCCGGCGTCCGAGCACATCCAGTTGGACAGAGGTTATTCTATACTTTGTTGACTGGTGTATTTGACTCATTTCAAATGTTTTGATATGTAACTCTCATCCGGAGGTTCGCGGGTGACAGAACTACGTATGCGGTGGTTGATGCGTGCTGTGGGTCCGGAATACTGGTGGTTGATCCGCAAGCCTGGCTGCTGTCTCGTTGGAATACTGCGCGCTGGCTTTCGATAACGATGTCAAGCAGAGGGCTGGGTTCAATGTTCGTCTCATGGAACAGACGAAATTATGGCTCACACCATTAGCAAAGCTGAGCAATTCAAAGACAAGGATGGGGATATCCAACCAGTTCCCATCGGACGCATACCTTTCCACTTGGGCTCGATCAAGGAAGTTTTGGCAACTGTGAAGCCGTTCTCATGGCCCGGCCAGGTACTTTGTCAACTCACGAAATTTCGATTTTGATTTTTTTTTTCTTTTTTCTTTTCTTTTTTTTTGCAGGCCATGACCACGACTGTGGGCGAAAAAGTTGAATTTCTCAAAACGTACTACGCTGACGATCTCGTCGATATTAAGGAGCTGCAAAACCAAGTGGTGCTTCAGCGCAAGGAGCTGCAGAAAGAGGAAGGTGTTGGCTGCTGAGACTGGAAAAGGGTTGAGTCCTTCCAAGAAGAAGAAGTAAGTCATAATTTGATGGTTTTGATGTACTATGATGTGCAATATTTTTGAAATTCCGTAGGAAGCACTTTCCGAACCCGGACAATGTTTTGGGAGTAGAATTTGAGGAATTTGTAAAGGATATCAAAGACAAAAAAGATAGTTCAAAGCCTGTTGTTGCTCCACCAGCTCCTGTCAAGGACTCGAGCGATTCATCGTCGTCTTCGTGTTCAAGTTTTGAATCGTCATCAGACTCGGATGATTCTGACAGTGAATCTGCAGGGAAGAAAGATTCCGGAAAAAAAGAGCAAACAAGGAAACAGAAGGGCAAAGAGGAACGTGAATCTGATGCTCAAGCAGAAAAAAAGGAGAAGAGTCGGAAAAAAGCGAAAAAGAAGAAGTCTGATGAGGCAGTGTCAGAACAAGGTCACAAGGGTCCTCCACCACCACCACCACCTGGTACAGGTGAAGAGTCATCTGGAGCAGGTCCAGGTTCGATGCCTGACAAGCAGGAGACATCGTCGTCGTCGTCCTCGTCGTCGTCCTCGTCGTCGTCGTCGTCCTCTTCTTCCTCGTCCTCTTCGTCGTCCTCCTCTTCATCGTCATCGTCATCATCCTCTTCGGCGTCGCTTTTGTCGTCGTCCTCTTCGTCCTCTTCGTCGTCGTCCTCGTCGTCCTCGTCCTCGTCGTCGTCCTCCGAGTCGTCGTCCTGGGTGTCTCTGGGTGTCATTGATGCCGCATCTTTTCTCAAGGAGACAGAAGCAGAGCAGGAAGCCGCGGATCTGGATACTCTTGTCCAGATGGAGAACTTGATGGTGGTCAGACGAAATGTGACACGATCTCAAGGTAGAACAGAATATAATTCATTGTGAAGCATAGCACTGCTTAATAGATGTTTTGGGACGAGGTGGTTTTTTGTGGAAACTCTATTTCAAAATCCTGTTTTGCGAGCACCAAAAGTACCTCTGGATCCAATCACGCTTGCTGCTCTACAATCGAAGGTTCAAGCCACGATGGATGATAACACTGAAATCGACCCGGGGTCCCGTCCGCCAAATCGTCAAGGTAATAATAAGTAAGGTCCGGTTTGATCGGTTGTACTGAACTATTCTGTGTTGCAGAAGCTCCTAAAAAAAAACAAGGTAAAAGGAATCAAGAGACTATGGATAAGTGGATAAGAAAAGGTCCAAGTTATTTTAGCTCTGCTCCCGAAGATCTTCTGTCCTCTTCAGACATTTTGAAGGACAACGTAGATAAGCGTCGAGTTACACGTTCTGGTGATTCATCTCCCGACAAGCGGCCAGCCAGCTTGGCTGCCAAAGAATTGCTTGACAGTCTGTAAACGCGCACACTGCCTTCATTTTTGATTCGAGCCACTTCGGTTCATACCTGCTGACATTTCGCAAGTGTTTAAAGCTTGTTCTATTCGAAGTTTTCAATTATTAAAATTTGGGGAAAAATTTCTGCGGAATTGCTGATACAGACTTTTTAATAATCTAATATATATTGTTGCCTGATTTGAACAAGGAATGTGCAAACGGTACGGCTGTCATAGTTGACTAAGCTGTAATGTCAGAATGTTTCAAACTGAGGAGGTGTCTTTATCGTTACTAAGTCAACGTAAATTAAATCGTATTGTTTGGTAATAATTTACCCTCTTTTTTTTTTTTTTTTTAAGTGTCATGATTGCTGGACACTTTAAGTTATCTTATCTGTTTTTTGTTTGATATTGAGAAGTCTTCTCTGTATGAATTGTGATAAGGTTCTTTTTTCTTATTTTCTGTATGCATGGTTTTTTTATGTGTTGTGTTACACTTTCTTTCCTCGAAACCGCACTGCTCTTTTCAAAAGTATTTTTTAAAAAGATTTTTTCTAATTTTTTATTGGATAACAGGTATTACTATTTGTAACATTTTTGGTAACGAGAGGATGCACTGTTTAATATTGATAAGCAACCTTTGGCAAAATCCCGCCCAAGCAAGTCTTGAGATCGACTAGAAGTGTCTTCGAAAGCTTTGCAAACTCTCGTTGTGTAGGATTAGCTTCCGATTTCAGAAGTAGGCGTCCCAGACAGCAATTGTGAATATGTGAGTATGTCCATGTCATGGATATGAGTTACGATAGGAGTAACTTCGAAGCAAGAAACTTTGAACAGAAAATCATTTTGGAACATCTGCCCTTAGAATATGTGCTGATCTGCACCCAGCTTTGTATGCGCAACAGAGACAGGTTTGACATCATTACCAGGTATTTTTTGGTTTTGGGTCTGTTCAGTGAGGTAATGCAAATGACAGAAGATCGGTTGATCTGTTGAATTTGTGTGTATCATCCTCGTCAACAAGTTAGTACTACCGCCTGTTGGATATAGATGCAGCTTCGAACAGGATTTCTACCTTGGTTAATTTGTGCGCAACCGGAAGTAAGTGCACACACCTGCATGTGCAGTGGTTAATAATCTACTTCAGGTAGGGTCTGTCTTGACAGAATATTCGCCACCATCGCTTTGCATTACCTTATACAAATTTACCAACCCTCCCCTTACCTATGCGTAGCGATTCCAGGAATCAAAATAGCGATTCTTATCAGTTGGTCTGCTTTGTGCTGCCAGACCAGCTCTCGCAGCCACTGCTGCAGCAAGTCCCAGAAGTCGGCATTATGGCAGAAGAGCAGGCACTTGTGCTTGGCCTTGCGGTCGCGCAGCAGGGGCACGACTTTTTCCGTAAAGTAGCGCTTGGCCATTTGCTGCTTGATGCGTTTGGGTTCGTTGTAGCAGCGGCTGAAGGTGACCAGACGGCACAGGTCTGGCCTCCCCGCCCTTGCGCCGCCGTCTGTGTGCTCGGACCTGCGCCGCTTGGTAGCACGGGGGCTCGCGGCGCCACCGCTTGCGTCGCCGCCTGCGCCGCTGTCCCTGGTGGGGGCAACCAGGCCCCCATATTCGGACAGCACGTTAGTCGCCTCGCGGGCTATTGCTATGCCCTCTCTTTGCCTAGCCCAACAGCTAGCGGCCTGCGCCGGGGGTGGTCGCGGCGGCCGCCGACGTCGTCGTGGTGGGGTCGGTCTGCTGTGTGCGGCCCTGACCACCACCGTCAGCGTGCTCTAGCTGCTGGGCTAGTTCTGGCAGCTCGGACTTGTCACGCAGCCACAGCTCCGCCAGAAAGTCGGCTTGGACCGCCGAGGCCTTGAAAATTACCACCCTCCGTTCAAACGTAAACTCCCCGTGAATGTTGTGTTGCTTCCTCCATACATCCTTCCCATCAAAGCTTACAAAAAACAAGCATCGCAACATGAAGAAATCAGACCAGAATCAGCTCGAGATTAAAATCCTTTACGCACAGAGAATGCCATTTCTGCACGGGAGCGACAAAATATTTCCATGAGAACTTGTACCTGTCATGAACCAAGGGGAAAACGAATGAAAAAAAGCATCAAAGCAACAAGACTTCTAAACACAAAAACTTCCGACGGCAGCAAAATGCACGAAAAAAAAATGTGTTTTGTGCAAAAAAGAAGAAGTAGGTGGGAACCACTCTCCTTCGTGTTTTAGAAGGACGTGTTGGTCCTTGGGATCTTGCAGCATCTGCTCGTACTCCTTGTTTGTGAAGGAAATTTTTTCTTCCCAGGTTTCTGCCCTTTGGGCAGGAGGAAAAAACATCATTTCCGGCACAGTCTCTGGTTTACGTGGGGGATAGAAACCGATCGTCACAGTGCAAAGGGTTGCTTGGCTGTAGTCTTCGTTCAAACGTAAACTCCCCGTGCCGCTCCGTGGGAGGCACGGGGGCCGCCCCGGCGTCCCCCCCCCCCGCCCCCCCCCCCGCACGTACCAGGCGCCCACAGCCCATCCCCAGCTCGCCCCCGGTAAAGAGGCACAGACGTTCCAGGGCAGAGCACAGCTCCGGAGGTTGGAGCTCCCGCTCGCATCGAGCGCATACAAGGGCTTCTTACGCACCCGGTCGTAGCCCCGCCGCACTTCTTTGCCCGCGCAGTAGTGCATCACAAACCGCCGGTAGGTTAAGCCGATCGCACGCAAACCCTCGGGGCACAGCAGGGCCAGCTGCGGCCATAGCTGCACGGTACGATTGGCGGGGGTTCCCGTCAGGCACAAGCAGTAGGGCACCCTGCCTGCGTGGAAGGCCGCCTGGGCCATCAGCGTGGTTTGCGACCTGGGGGTCTGCAGACAGTGACTCTCGTCCAGAATGGCGGTGCCCAGCCGCGCCTCCTGCAGGCGTCCGCTCTTGTACAGGTTCAGGGCCATCTGGTACGACATGACGTAGATCAGCGCTCCCGGCACCGGAAAGCGGTCACGGCCCTCGGCGATCCAGCACAGGTGCGTCCCGGCAGCCCCCTCGGGGGCCTGCGGTGCGTCCTGCTGCTGCCGGTAAACCTCCGGCCGGTGCCGCATACCCAACCAGCGCTCGGCCTCCTGCACCCAATGAAAGCAGTTTGAGCTAGGCGACAGAACCAGAGCTGGCAGGCTTCTCTGCTCGAACCCGCGGGCTCTCTTGAGAAAGGACAACGCGATTGCAGTCTTGCCTACGCCTGGCATCAAGCCCAGCAATGCCCGCCGCCGCTCCAAACAGTAGCGTACGGCTCGCTCTTGCAATTCGTTCAATCGGCGTCCATGCGGGGTGGCCGCCGGAGCTCGCGGTGCCGTCGAACTTAGCTCTGCTTTGTCGGAATCCATGCCTCTCTTTTTTTGCTTTCTTTTTGCATGTTGTAACCTCCTGCCTTGCTCCCCTCCCCTTTCTCTCTCTCCCCTTCCCGCCCCCCCCCCCGCCACCGCCCCCTCCCCTCCTTCTTTCTAGGAGTGTGTGTGGGGGGGGGGGGGGTAGGGGTACGCGAGGAGAGAGAGGGGAGGGGGGGGAAGACAAAATAGAAACAAGGAGAGGAAAATGGAAAGGGGGTGTGGTTTTCTTTACATTGTTTGAAATTTTGTTTTATTATTTTTCTTTACTCATGGTTCCCGGTCCTGGTCCTGGTCCAGTTCATTCTCAGTGTCGCTGCCACTAGATTTGCCCGACTGGACGGGTGCGACAATGACACTTCTGCGCGAACGTATTCTTTCTAGCAGGTTATCAGATGAGGCTTTTCTGTGAGCGGGCGCGCGCGTTCTTTCTTGCCGTAACATTCTGTTTAATTGATCCTGCAAATCACGGTCGCTAAACAACAAAGCAGCCGGTTGTGTTGGAGAGAGAGAAGAGCCGCCGATCCTAGGAGTCACTGGTTCCGAAAGGCTCCTGGGCGGCCGATAGGTGGCCCAAGGTTTGTTGTTGCTTAGAGTACCGCTAACGCTTGCGGCTTGCGGTTGGTTTCTTTGCTGGGTATCCGCTGGCTTAGCTTGCTGCAATGGCAGCGCGTCGTCGGTCTCCTGTACTATAGCCAGGGCTTGCTCCGGGCTCGGCACTGGCTTGCTCGCGGAGGTCTGGGGGATAGCAGGGCAGGACTTACGCGCAGGGGGTGGTGCACGCCTGGGAGGAGGCGCACGCCCTCGAAGGGCAGAGTAGGTGGGCGCGCGGGGTGGCGTGTGGAATTGTACGCCGTTAGGAGGAGTAGAAGAAGGAAGAGGAGGAGGGGGAGGAGGAGGAATGCAAGTGCGTAGCGGGGGCTGGGCTGGCGGCTGATCCGCCTCCCGCGCCTGGGTGTTTGCTATGGCTGTGACGGCGGGCGGGGGGGGTGCCGTGGCGTCTGGCTCTGCTAAATTTGTTTGGAGCGGAAGAGGCGTGGAATAGATAGCGTGCCTGTCCTGGATGCCGCTGGCGCGCAGGATGGCTGCCCAGGTTTTGGCAATTGACGATGGGATGATAATTTCCAAGTCTCTGGCGGTCTGTCCCGAGAGAGCGTAAACTAGCTTAAAGGTAACCTCTTGCTCACCTAGATTTCCGGCACCTCCCCCGAGCTGCAACTCAGGGGGCTGCTTAAAGAACAGGCTGTGCTGAAGCAGCATCAACCTGAAGCCGTCGGGTAGTACTCTTCCCCGTGCCGAGCAGCGCTGTTGCGTACTCGTCACGGGATGCAGCGGAGACAGCGGGGGGATCGAGCTCAAGAGCTGGGCCGTGTCCTGTACGCTGGCTAGCGCGAGGCAACGCGCATAAACAAAGGCAAGCGCGGCAAAAGGGCTTCTCCCGCGCCAACCTTGTGGCGACCAGCGGAACAACACCTGGCCGAACGCCGAGGGGTGATGTACGTGGTTGTCAACGGGCAGGCGGAGCGACATGGCTAGTCGCCGGTAGGTCTCGTCCAGGGCAGCGCGTTCCGCCTCGCGGCCCAGGCTGGTCAGCAGTTGTCTCACACCTTCTGGGACTAGCACGTTGTCGGCCAGCAGGCAGAGTTTGCGCAGCTCCTGGCAGGGAAACTTCAGGCACAGCAGCAGGTCGGGGCTGCAGCCAGTCATCGTGCCGTAAGCCTTGGACCAGGCTTGGCCAGAAGCGCTCGTAACTAGGACTGTTTCGAGCAGGCGTCGGCTGTCGGGGAGCCCGGCCTGCCAACGGCCAAAGGAATCCGCCCGAGTCCCTATCTCCCGTTGAATTACCTGTGATAATTTAGTGTTGTCCAGTTGAGAGTAAGACAAGATGGTTTCGCCCAAGGTTTGCAGTGTTGCCAGGAGCGATTGAAAGGTAAGAAAGACAAAGTATGGGGCGTGGTCGCGCTGCTTGTGTAGCTGCAAAGAAAGCGGTCTTACATAAAGATGCTCCAGCAGCATCCAACCCCGTAACATGCGCAGTGCCCAAGCTCGCAGTGTGCACAGGCTGACCACCACGGGTGCCTCTTCTTTTCCTGCCAGCATTCAGTAGTTTTGGTCTGTTTTTGTTTTCTCTGCTCCTCCTGCAGGCCTAGCACCACGTTTATATTGGGGGAGGGGGGGGGGAGGGGGGGGGGCCCCGTGGGGCTTGTTCCCTTCTGCTAACCCCTTCCCTCCCCCTCCCTCTCCTCCGCCCCTCCCCCCCCCCCCCCCCTTCCTTCCCCCCCCCCCCTTCCTCCTCTCTCCCGTCTCCTCGTCGGCTTTTGGTAAAGTAGACGATGTTGGGGAGTGGATGTAGAGCCTTGTCTTTGTTGACAGCGTCGCTGGGGGGTGCTTGGGGCTTGTCGGTGGTTTCTAGCTACAGCAGCGGACGGGGCGCGGAGTCAACCCTGCTAGAGCTGTCTTTTGACCAGTCGGACCTGCCGGGCACGGGAACGGCGGGGGGCATGTTGGAGTTCCAGGTGGAAGGCGCCGCGCTAGGGTCCGGGATGCAGGGGCTATTGCACGGCACTCTTGAGGTGGAGAGCCCCAAGTCCTGGCTAGAGCGCAACCTGCTGGGCTACGTGCCGGAGGGCTTCCACACCAACAGCATAAGCTTTTGCCAGGCACTCGAGAATGAGGTGCAGGTAGAGAGCGCACGGGAACGCAACGACGCTTGGCACGACTATGCGTTGCAGTCACGCCAACAGAGCACGGCGGCCCGCCGACGGCGCCGCGGCCTGCAGCAAGCCGCGGGCTGCCCGAACGGGGGGAGCGTGTGCAGGTGCTCGACCTCCCCAGAGCTAGCCCCCCGCTGCGACCTCCTGTCGCCCAACGAGCCGGGGCGCTACGCGTGCTACCAGTCTGGCCCGCCCGGGCAGTCCCCGCTGGTGTCTTTCTGCGTGGACAGCCGCCAGTGCCTGCGGGGTGTCTCTGACCAGCAGTGCATGCAGCAAGCGGCCGAGTGTCAGGCGCAGAGGGGGGTGGCTATGTACGGGGGGGAGCCCAAGTGCAACCCCGCCTGCAACAGCAGTTCCTACTGTCGGCTGTACGCGGCCGCGACAAGTACGACCGGTCCCCAGGGGAGCAACCTGCAGTTCACGAGTGCGTGTGAGCTGGTGCCTAGCACGGTGGGGGGTTCGCGGGTAGGGGACACGCCCGGCAGCGGGCTCTGCTTCGACGAGGCGGTAACTACTGCTATCATGCAGCAGGCTACCGACTCGTTCAGCCGAAGTTTCGGCAGGGGCTACCGGGGCTTGTCGGAGCTGTATCAGCAGCTGGAAGAAGGCCAGAAAATCTGCATGGTTGCGCTGGAGACACTGGAGAACGCCACCGACCGCCAACAGAACACGCTCACACAATTGCTGGCCAATGTTGCCAGCTTAAAATCGCAGGAGCGGCAGCTAGAAGAGATAGCCCGCCAGGATTTCCCTGCGCTGCAGGCCTCGCTTTTGGAATTCGAGCTGCGTGTCAATGCCTCGGTGCGGGAGTTTGAGCAGCAAACGGGTCAGGTGCAGCAGAGGCTGGACGCGACGCAGGAGGGGCTGGCGCAGGACTCCGCGGCGCTGAACGCACTGTTCCGTGCGATTGCTTCGCAGAGCTCACTGCAGAGCGCCCTGCTGGGGGAGTATACAGTGGACCTGGAGGGGCTGGTAGATATGGCCCGCACGACCCTGGGCGAGATCCGCGAGCTGCAGGTATCGGAGAGGTCCCGGCGGGCTCTGGCGCAGGGCCTGTATAAATACGCGGATTTTGCTCTGCAGCGCTACGGGACGAAACTCTTTGCCGAGGGCGGGAAAAGGCCGCTGGGCTACGCGCGGGTCGGGGCCGCCGAGGACCCGTACTGGTTTCGTTTTACGTCGGTGCTACAGTTTGTGCAGGACAGCCCCGGCGACTCTGTCATAGACTTCGACTCCGTCAGTTGGGCGCTGCAGGACCCGGAGCTACGACAGCTGCGGGAGAGCTACCTGCCTAACGCGAGCGAGCTGGCGCAGCTGCCGACGGGCCGGAGCCCGGACGACCCGCCCTGGACCGTGGATCAGTACTGGGGCAAGCGGATGGCGTTCTCCCAAGACTCCGGAGGGTGGTTTACGAAGTACGTGGATAAACTGATCACGAAATTCAATGTCGGGAGCAGGCCGGTCCTGCGCTGGCTGTTGCTGGTGCACGTGCGGTTCTTTTGCGATCCGCAGTACTTGCTAGAGCAGAGCGATAACTGGTTTACGTTTAGAGACGTCATGCGCCTGTTGGGGCCGCCCGGCTGCGAGCCGCCGAACCTCGCCGGCGGCACTGGCGCGCGCTCGCCCAACTCGTGCAACTGCTGGGTGGTGCTCAGCCGCCAGCGCTGTCTGCGCGCGTCGGGGGCGGCGCGGTGGAGCCCGAGCCCGCCCAACGCCAGCGCTTTTCTAGCCCTGAACGAAGACACCTGTTCGGTTGCCGCGCTAGACAACGACGTCACCGATGATTTCTACGGGTCCTGGTTCCCGCAACACCAGCGGCAGGCGGTCCTCACGTCCTACGTCGAGCTTAATCAGCACTTGACCACGTGGTGCGGCATGGCGACCATGCCCGATGCGGAGGTAGCCGCCGCGGGCGGAGAAGTTACCTACATCAATACGAACCTGCTGCAGCTGGCCAAGATGGCCGAGCTGGGGGCGCCGGTCGGCCCCAACCAGTGGCTGGGGCCCTGGCTGCCAACCTACAGGCTCGAGCAGACCGAGGCTAGGTACTGCTCGTCGCACTGGGCAGACCTGGAGGCCCAGACCGCACTGCTTCAGAGCCGCACGGGGCGGTCCAACGCCAGCACCTTCAACTTCTTGTTTTATTACAGCTCTCAACAAGCGGCACGTTTCCTGCGGCTGCGCGAGCTCACCGAGGTCCTGTTGGACGTGTGGGGGGACTTACCGGATGACGTGAGCATACGGCCGCGGCCATTCTTTATCAGCTCTCCCGCGCAGATGCGCGCGCCACAGCTGCCGCCGGCCCTGGGCGACCCGGGCTGGACACCGCCGCCGGTGGTGTCCAACTGCGACACGCTGACAGCTAGCTTCTACACACCGACGCTGCTGCCGCTGTGGCAGCTGCGCCACGTGGATACACGCCAGCGCTTTGTGCTAACGCTGCGGGACGAGAGCACGGGGCAGGTCTACCGACAGGAGCTGGAGCCGGTGCGGAGGCACCAGCTCCCCTCCGACTCTATGCTGGTGCTGGGGTACCTGTCGTGCCTGCACTTTGCTTGTGCAGGTGGCAACGAGAGCTACGTGTACGACGTCTTGGCCGAGGAGGTCAGCGGGCACCCCAACCCCGCGCTGCGCTCCACTGACTATGCCATGTTCTTCCCCCCCGCCGCCGACGCCTCGACAACGACGACGACGACGACGACGACGGGGTCGGGCGGCGGCGTGGCCTTCAACCAGAGCCGCCACCACCTCTACCCGCTGCACTGTACAGATCCGCCACCCCCGACCGAACAGTGCGGCAGGCCACCGACCAGCGGCGACCCGTGCGCGCTATACCGCTGGGGCAACCGGGCCACGCTCGCTGGGGTGGGCGGCCCGCGCACGCCCACGGTCCCCGCCGCCTACTGGAAGTGGCAACACGGCAGCGCGCGGTTTGAGCCACACCGGGCGGGGCACTCCCCGGTCGACAGCCGCAAACGCCTGCTGCCGGCGAGCCCCTGGCAAAGGCGCCTCTGTGAGCCAGCCAGCACCGGCCGCCCGGAGGGGCCCCTCTGCCAGCTGCTGCGCACCCACTGGTGGCCCGACGTCGACGTGCTGGGCAAGAACGAGACCCTCGACAACCTCGGCTGCCTGGACGGCCGCTTTGCACTCCAGCAGCTGCGCTGGTCAGAGCGCCTGGTCTTCCGGGTGCCCGGCACCAGCTTCACGCGCCGCGCCACGCTTCGTAGCTGGTGCCCACTCAGCAACGGCTCGCGCATCGTCCCACGCTCGGCCTACGAACCGGGCCTGCTGCTGCGCCTGCGGGTCGGGGCCGACCCCTTGGGCTTGCCAGATAATATGGCGGCCCCCAAGCGCCCTCTCCGTCTGGAGTTGTTGGACGCGCAGGGCTCGCTGTTGGAGCAAAGCAACCTGGAGCTGCCCCCGCCGGGCCTGTACGAAATTGCCCTCGACGGGACACAGGCCCCCCCGGCGCGCGTAGCCTCGCTCCTAAACGGCACCAGCGGTCTGACCTTGCGCGTGAGCGTCGGCGAGGAACCTGGGGGGCAGCCCTCTTTGTTTTGCTGGGAGGTGCCCTTGGACGGTGCGGCCCAAGAGCCGGCGCCCAGCTTTTTTACGACGGCCGGCGCAGGCCTGGGGCGGCTCGGCCCCGAGGTGCTGCTCGCCACCTTTGACACCATGCAGCAGGGCTCCGTGTTGGCCGCCTCTTCCGCCGCCTTCGCTTCAATCGAGAGAACGCGCCTGACGGCCCGGCTTTTTCAAGAAATAGCCAGCGTGGGCAAGGACCAAGAAGACCGCCAACAACAAATCGCAAGCCTGCTCAACGAATGGCAGGCACGGCAGGCCGCTCTGCGCGACACCATTCTGAAGGGCTTCGCCAGCAATCAGGGCTACCTCCGCTCCTCCGAGCAAAGCTCGGCAGAACTCAGAAACAAAATTGAGCTTGCCGTCAACGCGTCCCTGCAGGCTCTGCTCGGGTCGGGGCTTAACGGTTCGCTCGACGGGCTAACACAAGACCTGAACGCCTGCTTTGCCAAAGGCGAAGCTAACAAGGCCAACATCAGCGAGACTAAACAAAAATGGCAGAAATTCGGAGACAAAATCAACGCTATCGGCAAATCCCTCAATAACCCCGCGCTGTTCTCACAAGTCCTGCAGGGCTACACCCCCTCCGGCCAGACTCTGCTGATTCCCGGCCAGCCTCCCGTCAGGACCTACCCAGCACCGTCCGCGGTGCGTCTGCCCAGCCTCCAGAAATTCATCGACCTGGTCGTCAGGGCCGGCAGGGATTTGTGGCGCGCGGTTCAGGACGTGGTGGCCTGCGCGGACGGCAGCGACCCCGTCTGCCAGCAATGTGTCTTGAGAAAAAGAAAAGTCTGGTGGAGCTTCTGCCGCGGCTGGGCGGGTTTACCCCGCAGCTGCCGCGAGAGCGAATCTCAGTGGGTCTGGAAGTCGACCTTGGCGATGAAGGCCAAGGCCTGCAAACGCAAGCAGAGCTCCGAGAATGGCTCTACGGATTTGGTGGTTATGCCATACTGGTGCCGGTTTCATCGGGTTGGGCCTGTGGCCTGTGTCTGCGCTGCTGCTGCTGCTGCCGCTGCCGCTGCTGCTCGGGTGACGGTGGTTGTCGGTTGCGCTGCTGCAACGATTACACCCTGCTCCCTCAATTAGATAGTCAACCAAAAGAGCTAAAGAAAAAAGGTCGCACCCAGAACAAGTAGTAGTCAAAAGATTTCCCGGTAAAAATACACCTAGCCCCCATGGTAAAATAAAGTCCTTTCAGCTGACGCAACTCTTTTCTTTTCTTTTTTGTTTTGTGTGTGTTTTTTTTTTGGTACGCTTTTACACACATCATTCGCTCTCTCTTTTTCTCCTTCTCCTGCGCTCTCTCTCTCTTTCTCCTCTCTGCCGTTAAAAGGCTACCGGAAGATTAATAATCATGCAAGACTGTCCTAGACCACTGTCCTAGACTGGAATGTATTAATACCAAGATTAAAAGAGATTCTGCGGTACATGTACGGTTAAGGTACGGTACATGTACGGTACATTTACCGGAGGACAAGCTAAACTCAATTAATACTCATTGGAATGTATTAATATCAAGATTAAAAGAGATTCTGCGGTACATGTACGGTACATGCACCGGAGGTGGTCCGGAGGGGGTTGTAATTGTTAGAAACTCTGTATTCTGGATCGCGTCTTGGTTGGAGTTCAGCGGTCGAGTCTGCCAAGCCAGACTTGGTTATTGCTCTGAAAAGACGCTTGTAGAAGATCTCGAACTTTCCAACCTCGTGGTTCATGCGAATTCTGAGATGCGTTTTCTCCAATTCGGTGAGGGATTCACCCTGCTTGCGCTCAGACTGGATGGTCTTCTGTTGAATATTCACAGCTATTGTATCTCGGTTGTCGCGTTCGTCAGCACGGGACGCCAAAGATCTTGCACGTGCATTTGAAGTCTGCAGCCTCTTTCTGGTTTTTTTGTTTGCAGTGTCACCTCCCTTGCCAGAATCTGATCTTTTGCGCTTCAAGCGAGGTTTTTTCCTTGCCTTTTTCCCCTTCTTCTTCCTCCAACGGTGCAGAAGGTTTTTGTTCCTCGCCTTGTTCCCCTTCTTGTTCCTCTGGCTTGTCATGTTTCTCTTCTTGTTGCTCAGTCGGTTCGCCCTCTCCTTCGCTCTCTTCGTCGGGTTCTTCTACTTCTTCCTGTTCAACATCCGTGCTTGTTTGCTTACTTTTGGTGTCGGCTGCCTGGTCGTGAACAACAGGAGTTTCTTGCGTGTCTTCGTTTTCGGCAACAATAATGATGGGAACAGGTGCAGTGTTGCTGTCCAGGACAAGAGAAGAAGGGGACTGGACCCTACTTGCTGTCAGTGAAGCAACCACCTTGGTTTGGTTCGAGGGGGATCCAACAAATGTCTGAGTTATACTGGGATTTTTTGGCGATGATGCTGCGGAACTCGTTGAACTGGAGCGTGACAGGCTCGAAGTAGACGAGCCTGCACTTGAGGAACTGCTTGTTGAGGGTTTCGTTCCCATTTCTTCCGTCACCCACGAGAAAACGCCAGTAGGAATAAGGTCTTCCGTTGCATTCCCTTTTTTTTGTGATGCCAGAAACAATTGGGAGAATTTTTTGAGGAAACGGATTTGTCAGATTCTTTCGATTGCCTTTTTGTACAAAAACTTTGTCTTGTCTTTGTTCCTAACCAAACAGACATCTGGTTCCAGTTATCTGACGGATTTTTGGAACCAAGTTGTGTTGCAGACAAAATGACGAGGGACAAAAAACAAATCGAATTGTGTGATGGTACCATGGCATACGGAACCCTTTCCCAGGCGGGGTCTTGAAACCATCATTAACCTTGAAGGAATCGAGCATGTTGTAGAACTGATCGGCAAGCATGGCAGAGTCAACGCCCGCTTCTTGATATTCTTGAAGGTTCAATTGCCACAGAACCGAGAAGCAAATAAGCATCTGCCGAAAGAAAAAACTTGTGTTTTTTAAATTTATGAAATGATGAAGTAATTGAGGTCGATAAACACAGCAAGGAAAAGAAATTTTTAACACAACTATGTTCCAAAAATCCTACAGATAAGTGGAACAGCATTGTGTTGATGAAAATGTAAACACTTTAACAGATTTCAAAGTAAAAACGACAAAAGAAAATGTTGTGTTGCTTCCTCCATACATCCTTCCCATCAAAACGTACAAAAACAAGCATCGCAACATGAAGAAATCAGACCAGAATCAGCTCGAGATTAACATCCTTTACGCACAGAGAATGCCATTTCTGCACGGGAGCGACAAAATATTTCCATGAGAACTTGTACCTGTCATGAACCAAGGGGAAAACGAATGAAAAAAAGCATCAAAGCAAGAAGACTTCTAAACACAAAAACTTCCGACGGCAGCAAAATGCACGAAAAAAAATGTGTTTTGTGCAAAAAAGAAGAAGTAGGTGGGAACCACTCTCCTTCGTGTTTTAGAAGGACGTGTTGGTCCTCGGGATCTTGCAGCATCTGCTCGTACTCCTTGTTTGTGAAGGAAATTTTTTCTTCCCAGGTTTCTGCCCTTTGGGCAGGAGGAAAAACATCATTTCCTGCACAGTCTCTGGTTTACGTGGGGGATAGAAACCGATCGTCACAGTGCAAAGG
>WBZZ01002664.1:42500-77500 GCA_019918135.1 Paulinella micropora | reverse complement strand
TGACAGATATTCCCAAATGCGCGATATTTGCTGCGCCATTTTGTGGAGTAGACGCCAGCAAACCTTGCCGTCTGCGCTGCCAAATAAGTAAGTTTACATCTAAGGCGCAGAGATAGTATCCACAGAAGCCTTCTTTTCTTACTGTGCTTGTTATGGCGCTTCAGGTACAACCTGTTCGGACCTGTCCCAATACACTGTGAACGGCCAACCCATCGATACAAATGTATGCCTTCCTCCTTTACATGCCTCACATCCGACCCTTTTGCAATCATTCCAGTTCTTGCCTTGCTCGGAACATGTTTGCATCTGTTCGCCAAAATCTTGGGTTTCAACTCTGTTGACCGTGAACATCATGTGTTGCAGGTGCCCGACGGATCTGCCTGCTTAGTAAACAACGTGCGGGGCACGTGTCAGTCGGGTCTGCTAATTATGTCTGTGCGAATATGCTCGTGATGCAACCATAAATAAAACCAGGATGTGATGAAACAGCTGAGCAAGAAAGCTCGATCAAGTGACAAGTGCAGACAGGCTAACATATCGATAAGACGTAGTCTAAGAGATGCAGGCAAAAATTGAGGCAGCAAGGAAAGCAAGTACTACAGAAATAGCTGATTGTTTATGACAGGGTACACAGGATAGAAAAAGAAGGCAGGGTTTGATGCGCATGGCACATTGACTCAAACGTCATCGTAAAGAAAGGCATATTTTGTTTTAGATGTTTTATAGAAACGCTTACTTTATTGCTCTGTTTTAGGCAACTGCGTAGTCGCCGTCCAGAAAACATACGAGTGGTCAAGATTATTACTTGCACGCACAACAATCCTCACATTTTCCCGATATCAGATGCACTTAAATACGCATATATCGCTAGTTATTATTATTATTATTATTATTATTATTATTATTATTATTATTATTATTATTATTATTATTAGGGAGTACATAGGCCATCGGTCCTTTCCATGGGCTGATTGGTATAAAGCTCCTAGAGTAATGTTCTATGCCGTCACTTCCTTTATTCCACAGATTGGTGTGGAGACTTTCCTTATGGAATGGAGGACTGGATGCACATGGCCTTTTGGCTCAGCAATTGGCAGGAGATACACTATTATTACTATTATTATTATTATTATCATTATTATTATTATTTATTATGGACACCGTGATAGCCCAGTGGTCAAGTTCTACCATCTGGGCCCTGTCGCCAGTTCGATTCCCGTCGGTGCCACCAGTATTTTCATTGAACATACCGGTCTATTTCTGGACCAGTATTTTCATTGAACATACCGGCCCGTCTGGAAGTGTTGGAACTGCCCTTGCGGGGGTGTCATTAGAGCTTATCGTCAATTCTTCGTACTCCCCTCACGGGTGAGACGATGGAGGCGCATGTGCAGAAATGCATCAGCCATTGACAGAGAAGCACTATTATTATTTATTATTATTATTATTATTATTATTATTATTATTATTATTATTATTATTATTATTATTTTGGACACCGTGATAGCCCAGTGGTCAAGTTCTACCATCTAGGCCCTGTCGCCAGTTCGATTCCCGTCGGTGCCACCAGTATTTTCATTGAACATACCGATCCGTCTGGACCAGTATTTTCATTGAACATACCAATCCCTGTCTGGAAGTGTTGGAACTGCCCTTGCGGGGGTGTCATTAGAGCTTATCGTCAATTCTTCGTACTCCCCTCACGGGTGAGACGATGGAGGCGCATGTGCAGAAATGCATCAGCCATTGACAGAGAAGCACTATTATTATTATTATTATTATTATTATTATTATTATTATTATTATTATTATGGACACCGTGATAGCCCAGTGGTCAAGTTCTACCGTCTGGGCCCTGTCGCCAGTTCGATTCCCGTCGGTGCCACCAGTATTTTCATTGAACATACCGGTCCGTCTGGAAGTGTTGGAACTGCCCTTGCGGGGGTGTCATTAGAGCTTATCGTCAATTCTTCGTACTCCCCTCACGGGTGAGACGATGGAGGCGCATGTGCAGATTTTCATCAGCCATTGACAGAGAAGCACTATTATTATTATTATTGTTATTATGATTATTATTATTATTATTATTATTATTATTATTATTATTATAAAACGAAACAAAATAAATTTAAAACAAACAGTCCAAAGGCAAACACAGGTAGTGAAGTTGAGCTTGCTCCTCGATGGGGTTGTGTTAGGTACACAGGCTCGTGGACCACCTGCAGCGCTACTTGTGGCAACGGTACCCTGGCATGCACTTATACTTCAAAGAGAGAGAGAGAGAGAGAGAGAGAGAGAGAAAGAGAGAGAGAAAGAGAGTGAGAAAGAGAAAGAGAAAGAGAAAGAGAAAGAGAGAGAAAGAGAGAGAGAGCGACAAGGAGAGCAGAGAGGTAGAGACAGACGTAGAGAGACAGCAGGAAAGAATAGACGGACAGACAGAGCAAGGCAAGGGCAGAAAGAAACATGCTGAATCTGAGAGCAAAGAGCTACAGCAAATGAGTAATGAAACTAGTGAATGCGTTGCAAGAATTCGACTGTTTGTGTTTTTTGGCAGGTACACAGACAAGGCAGGTCTGGTGTCGAGAGGTGAATGGAGGTAAACATAGTGAATGAGATTCCTTTATTGCAAAACAAATACCAGCATAAAGGCTACAGTCTTGCAAGAATACCAATCTTGCTTATCTATTTACCTTGAATTGCTATCTTGCTGTTGCTTTGAGGGAGTTTCGGCAAACCTTATGTATTTGAAGATGAACTTTGTCAGACGATTACCAATCGTTGACATCAAATTGTGGCATCAGTATAACATCTTTTTATGAGTAACAGAGCATAAGGACAGCAATCAGATGCTAATAATGCAAATGACACACTTGGATCGAAAAACAAATGTTTCTGTTTGCAATATTCTGTTGCTAGTCCGCGCAGATGGAATGTGCAAGACCGTTGCCCCTGCAAGCACAAAAGCATGCAATCTCGGTCAGCTGCCCTTCATATACCCAGCGCTAGTGCCAATTATGCAGATGTCTCAAAACTAGGATGCAGATAGAAGAAACCAAACAAAAACCCTGCAACTCCCATGCAGCTCAATTCAACCGTATGAACGAATCTTCTTGACTATTTATGTTATGCAAATTGTCTAACATCGTAATGATATTTATGCGACGGACACACTTTGCACGTACGGTGGCAGGGGTGTGCCCGGTGTACGCCTGGGTGTACGAGGCATGGAAAGTGTGTCCCGTGGACTGCGCGGGCACAGCATTGACTGGTAAACCTTGTCTCTCTCTCTCTCTCTCTCTTCTTTCTCTCTCTCTCTCTCTCTCTACACACACACACATATATATATATATGTATATTGTATATTTCTGTATCCAAACAGCGCACATACATGTTCACCACTTTGCACTTCATTTAAATTATTCACCTTTACTTGTTGTTATAATTTTATACGTTTTTGCTTGTTCGTTCTTCACGACAGAGCAAACGTACAAGACAAAAAAGCCTTTGCGCATTTTTCAGTCGAACTGTCGAAAGTACTATGAATTGCATCAGAGAGGTTATTGCTATAGTTAGCCACTCATAAGAGTAGTTTTCACTTTTATCAGCAGAGTCACCCAAATCATGACAAGCCACGTCACTGCAGCCTATCACATCGATTTTTTTGCTTTTCCGCAGGTACAACAACGCGAGCTGTCAAGTGCTATGAGACCAACTCTAACACTGTGCAGGTGATACATCCATACATATATGCATGCATGTCATCCACTATACATATATATATATGCATTACATCCATTGTACATACATACATACATACATGTATACATACATACATACATACATACATGCTTTTCAGCAACTGAATAAAAAACAAAGAAACAAAAAACGAAAAAAGGTCTTGTATGCGCCTGTGTAGTTGGATTCGACCTGCGCCGCACTGCAGCAAGAGGCCTTGTCCAAGCCCTGCAACACTGCGCCCTGCCCCAAGGTGTGGGAAGCCGCCGCCACCTGGTCCGTTTGCTCCAAGCCTTGCGGCAGCGGCTTGCAATCTCGACAGGTGAGTTGCGTAGAGACACAAAACGGGGTCAAGACAACTGTTGCGGATAGCCACTGCAGTGGAACCAAACCCAGCACCCAGCAGGCCTGCAACACGGCGGCATGTCCTGAATACGCTTGGTATGCTACGCTTTGGTCCTCATGCCCTGTCTCCTGTGGCTCGGGCACACAGATGCGAGCCCGAGCTTGTCGCGAGACCACCTCGCAAGTTGTGGTGGCCGACGCAAACTGCCAAGGCACCCCGCCCGCTCTGTCGCAGCCGTGCAACACACAGGCCTGCCCGGTCTACTCCTGGGGCAGCGAGGCTTGGTCGGGATGTTCTGTGACCTGCGGCTCCGGCATCCGCTCTAGAAATGTGTTCTGCCAGTCGAGCCTGGGCGGCAAGGTGGAAACATCCCTGTGTAGCAACGCGGGGACGCCCCCAGCTTCCCTGGAGAACTGCAACCTGCGCGAATGCGACAACTACATATGGGTCATGGGCGACTGGACGTCCTGCTCAGCCAGCTGCAATGGCGGCACGCGAACTCGCTCTGTGGACTGCCAGAACCAAGTAATTGGGCTCTTTGAACAAAGCTTGGACCCCAGCCAATGCCCACAGCCCCCTCCTGCTGGTAGTGAAAAGTGCAACCAACAAGCCTGTCCGGTCTATGTGTGGACGGCGGGAGACTGGTCCGGTTGCTCCAAGCCGTGCGGCAGCGGGCAGCAAACACGCCTTGTCCGTTGCTTCATCCAAGGCACTACACAGGATGCAGCCGAGGCGCAATGCGCGGCGCTGCTCAAGCCGAGCAGCAGCCAGTCCTGCAACACACAGAGCTGCGCCACCTACAGCTGGTTACCGAGCACGTGGGGGCAGTGTTCGGTGGTGTGCGGAGGCGGAACGAGGAGCCGCCAAGTGGCCTGCGCGGACACCGCAGACGGGTCCGTTGTGGCCGATAGCCAGTGCAGCAGCGAAAAACCTGAGACGCAAGGTCCGTGCAATACGCAGGCGTGTCCGGCTGTCTGGAGAACAGGCACCTATGGCTTGTGTAGTGCTGAATGCGGCACGGGCACTCAGTCCCGCGCCGTCACTTGTGTAGAGACCTATACGCAATCCGTGCTTCCCGACAGCCGCTGCTCAGGCTCCAAGCCCTCCGAGTCGGTGCTATGTAACACGTTTGCTTGTCCCCGCTGGGAGGTGTCGCAGTGGTCGCCTTGCCAGGCCCAGTGCGGCGCATCCACACAGACGCGCACCGCCACCTGCGTCAACTTCCTCGGTGAGGTGGTGGACAGTCAGAAGTGCGGCTCAGTCTCGTTACCACCGCTGGCTCAAGTCTGCGAGACTGGGCTGCCTTGCCCGCTCTGGCAGACTGGGCCCTGGGGTGACTGCAGTGTGGTTTGCGGCCAGGGTCTGCGAACACGTGCAGTGCGTTGCCAGCGCCCTCTGGAAGCTCCTTGGAATGGTGAACTCATGCCACACAGCGAATGCAGCGCGCAAGTTCCACCTGCTACCGAGGAGCCCTGCGACAACGGCCCATGTCCCGAGGTGCATTACTATGCACACGCCTGGTCTCAGTGCAGCCAGAGCTGTGGTGGTGGCACACAGAACCGCCTCGTGGAATGCTACGAAAATGGCAAGGCGCTCCTTTTTAATTACTTGTGCATTGGCACTCCGCCTGCTTCCTCGCGCCCCTGTAACATGGAGGAATGTCCGCGCTACGAGTGGTATGCGGAGGAGGACGGGTGGTCGAACTGCACGTCTGACTGCGGAGCGGGTGCGCTGAAGCGTTCGGTGCAATGTAGGCAAGTCTTTGCCAACTCTTTTCGCGTGGTGGAGGCTGCGTTGTGCGCTTCGCTGCCTTCCAAGCCTCAGGACTCCAAACCGTGCCAAGGCAATCCAGAGGTGTGCGGGGTTTTTGGGCAGTGCGGCCAGGCGGGCAGCTGCCAGTGCCAGCCGGGCTACGCGGGCCGGTTCTGCCAGGAGGCGCCCGTTCTCCGCCACGCCCGGACCAACATCGGGGAGCTATTTCCCGTGGGCGGCGTGCCTTTCGGAGAAACGGTGCTGCTCAGCTGGGAAAGTAAAGGGCATATGCCCGTTGTGCAGCTGCTACTGGCTCGGCCGACCTGGCTGGTCCCGCACGTGATCGCACAATCTGTCCACAACTTTCCCGGCGAGAACCAGTACCTGTGGACTTTGGACTTGCTGCTGGAGGCCGGCAACGACTATACCTTCATCGTTTGGTTCGGTCCTAACGTCAGCGCGTCGTCCGTTTCCTTTTCTGCTGCTGCTGGTGCGCTGTACGCCAATTGCGGACCTCGAGGCCAGGCCGATTCTCGCGGCCAGTGCCACTGCCTTCCCGGCTGGTCGGGCGACCACTGCGAGGCAAGCGTCTGCGTGGCGCTGCAGTGCAACCCTCTGCAGTCTGTCTGCGACCCACAGGAAGGCATGTGCAAATGCAACGCGAGCTTCAAGGGGCGGCGTTGCTACACGCCCGCGCAGTGTGCAGACTCCTTTCAGTGCCTCAATCAGGTCGCCCGTGATGCATAGATTAGACAGGTAGATAGTTAGCTAGATAGGTAGACATAAAGTAAGCTAGCTAGATACCTGTACCTGTTATCCTGTCGGAATCTTGTTGGCAAAACCCCACACCAGTCTATTATCTATCTATCTATCTATCTATCTATCTATCTATCTATCTATCTATCTATCTATCTATCTATCTATCTATCTATCTGTCTATCTGTCTATCTGCAAACCTCGCTCCTTGATGTTGCCCATATGTATGCTTGTCACTCCTTTCTTTCTTTCTTCTTTCTTTCTTTTTTTCTTTCTTTCTTTCTTTATCTATCCATTTTTTAAACCAGGGCAACATCTTTTTTTTTTTTTTTTTTTTTTTTTTTTATTCATTATTATTTTTTTTTAAATTTATTTATTTATTTATTTTTACCAGGGCAACGACTTTGCGGGGTTGGCGCTAGCTAATGAGCCCTGCGCGGGTTTGGAGTGCCAGTGCGAGAACGGCTGGAGTGGCCCCACGTGCGCCAAGTGCGAACTGCCCTGCCAGAACGGTGCGTAGCCAAACAGGCAGTTTACAAGCTAGGTGAGGAATAAAGTTCATGGTTACATACGTAGTGGAGCATATGCAAGAAGTACATGTACAAAGCAGTACTTGTCTTGCAAATTCGACCATAGTGGCGCAAAATCGAATTTGTTTGCAATTGAATGTGTCAGGTTTTCAACCTAATCCAACTTGCGCGTTCTGCGACTGCCAAAAGCCTGGGTCGGGGTTCGCAGGGCAGCTGTGCGAGTGCCAGTACTACATCTTTGAAGTGCTGCTGGAGAAAGACCCCACGCTGTTGACGCTGCTCGATGACACCGTCCGCATCCTTTCTTATACCCCCTGCACTCACCTTTGTGCCCCTGCAATTTCTTGTCTCTCCTGCCCCCCCCCCCCTTTCTCTCTCTTATTTTCTTTTGCTCTATCTATCTATCTCTTTCCTCTCGCTAGACGGCCTTGGAGCGTTTCCAGGCGGCCTTGCGAGCCGATCTGACGAGCAGCCTTGCGCTGCGGGAAGGGTAACACACAGTAGTAATGTAACCATATTAATGGTAATAATTTCGCCAGTGAATATTATAGTTAGTATCATCATTATTACTTGATCGTGTAAAGTTCTCCCCCCCCCAAGTGCGCTCAGCTGTGTCTTTCTACCCAGTCGCCTCTGCATGTCTGTCTGCGCATGCTATCCATACTGATTTTCAATCCTCGCCACACGCTATAATTTCCTCTCTTTGCTCTGGCTGTCCAGCCGCATAGGTAAGGAGTCCATGAAGCTGATCGAACGGGAGGAGCAACAGCTTTTTGTGCAGTTCTGGCTCCTGGACGATTGCTTCTTCCTCGCCGACCAAGGGAACTCGCCTTGGTATTGGATTGTTGCTGGTCCCCAGCCTGTGTGTGTATGTGTGTATAAGCACACATGAATACATAAATGCATGCAGCTTGTACGTACCTGATACGTTGTATATGCGTGCGTGCATAATTTATGTCTACAAGAATTTGTGCAGTCTGGGTGCTACATTGTTTGTACACATTCTATGGTTCATGTTTTATGTTAATTGCAGAGGATGGTGATGCAAACAAAACGCAAACAGTGAATGTAACATTGAACCTGAAGCTGGAAGCCGCCAGAAGCGACCTGGAGGTGTCCCTTTCCCCTCCTCTCCTCTCGATCTCTCCCTCTCTCTCTATCTCTCTCCTGCTCTCTCTCTCTCTCTCTCTCTCTCTCTCTCTCTCTTTGTCCCTCCCCATCTGGCTAATCTTCCTGAATGATTCTGTGAGCATAGATCTGTTTTGCATAGGCCATGTATCAAGACAACAGTAGCGATTTATTCCGTGGGGTTGTATCGCACCGGCTTTCCCATGGCTACCTCAAGTGCTTGAATTGCCCGCAAAAGCTCTCCAACAACACCACCGACCCTGGTGCAGAAGTTCAAGCCAGCGCTGCTTCTTCTAACCTATGGAAGATATTGGTAACGAGCCATACTTGTCTTGCAACAATAACACAAAAAACAGAAATATATTCGAAGTGCTGCTTTTTTTCTGTTTCTCTATTGTTTTGTTTCCTTTTGCCCCTGACAATACGCAAGCATAGTTTACAGTAAATGAGTGTACGCATTATGGTTTCATGCCTTTTGTGTGCCGTTTTGGTAACTTATCCTTGGACTCTTTGCTGGTGAGCCGTACATGGGTTTATAATAAGGTTGAAAAAGTTGCATGATATTCTCAGTGGTTTGCAAAGTTCTGGCAATGTGCAAGAGTAAATAAAGGCTGGAGTACTTTCAGCCTGGAGAACACTAAGTTACGGTGCCCGGCGGCCTCAAACGCACTGCGCACCGATATTTCCGATTCTGCAGCTTTAGATTCCAAGTTTGCAATGCTGTGCCCACCATGGCCCTTTTCTATGTTCGCGCACAATAGCCCAAGTTTTAATGTGCGAATATAAATCTATCGCTGGTATATGGTAGGCTGGAGTTGGAGTGGCGCTAATGTTACTCTGCATTGTCTTTTTGGCTCTTCGACAAACGAGAGAGGAAATTGGCCGTCGAATAACCATACTGGCTGGAGGATCAGCCAACAATGGTAAGCTAGGATTGTAAATGATCTCAGAGCCTCAGAGAAAGTAAAGGTGAGGGGGAATATGAGCGTGTGTGTGTGCTTGGGGGGGGGGGGGGTTCTGGTTAAGGGTCCGGAAAAATAGTGTAGCTGAGAAAGGAACGCCGCGGCCTGGTGCAGGAAAACTTGCAAAGCAACAAGAAAGGATATCCATACATGAAGCAGTCGTTACTTTGGTTTTTTACTTTGCACATGTTTCAGGTTCGATTGTTTATGACCCTTGGGTTCATAATAAATGATGATGATGATGATGATGATGATGATGATAATAATAATAATAATGATAATAATAATGTATCTCCTGCCAATTGCTGAGCCAAAAGGCCATGTGCATCCAGTCCTCCATTCCATAAGGAAAGTCTCCACACCAATCGGTGGAATAAAGGAAGTGACGGCATAGAACATTACTCTAGGAGCTTTATACCAATCAGCCCATTGAAAAGGACCAATGGCCTATGTACTCCCTAATAATAATAATAATAATAATAATAATAATAATAATAATAATAATAATAATACTATATCTGAGGCGTACTGATGCAGCTAATGGCATATCCTCAACGGACATAAGCCTCCAATACCCTTGTTCGAGGTCCTCCACCCCCCCGTGTCAGTCTCTCGCCTGATGATCGGGGCCACCGATGGAGCTCCTGAGGGCAAGACTGCACTAAGCCGAGGTTATTCCGCAGTCCCAGCAACCTCTTGCAAGACGTCACCGAATGTGCAAGTGCATACACCAAGCGCGGTTGCTAGAGCTGCCTCGAAACCCCACCCATAACAATCGGGTGTCTGCTGGGTCCTGGGCTATCAACCAGCATATGCGGAGTTTAAGATCTTTTACGCGCGCAACGACCCTCCTCCCCAGCATCTACCACCAAAGGGTTATGAGTTGGCGTCACAGTTTAACGCCTTGAGGCCATTGGGCTGAATAATAATAATAATAATAATAATAATAATAATAATAATAATAATAATAATAATAATAATAATAATAATAATAATAATAATAATAGTGCTTCTCTGTCAATGGCTGATGCAAATCTGCACATGCGCCTCCATCGTCTCACCCGTGAGGGGAGTACGAAGAATTGACGATAGGCTCTAATGACACCCCCGCAAGGGTAGTTCCAACACTTCCAGACGGACCGGTATGTTCAATGAAAATACCGGTGGCACCGACGGGAATCGAACTGGCGACAGGGCCCAGATGGTAGAACTTGACCACTGGGCAATAATAATAATAATAATAATAATAATAATAATAATAATAATAATAATAATAATAATAATAAGAAGAAGAAGAAAAAGAAGAAGAAGAAGAAGAAGAATAAGAATATGAATATGAATAAGAATAAGAATAAGAATAAGAATAATAATAATAATAGTAATAGTAGTAGTAGTAGTAGTAATAATAATAATAATAATAATAATAATAATAATAATAATAACAATAATAATAATAATGATAATAATGATAATAATGATAATAATAATAATAGATAATAATAATAATAATAATAATAATAATAATAATAATAATGATAATGATAATGATAATAGTAGTAATAATAATAATAATAATAATATAATAATAATAATAATAATAATAATAATAATAATAATAATAATAATAATAGTAATAGTAACTAGGGGCTGCGCCAACACCTGAAAGGATGGTTTGCGGTGCGCTTCGCGCACCCTTCCCCCCCCCCCCCCCCCCCCCCCCCCCCCCACACACACACACACTTCGCTTCGCTCGGGGAAAAAATCCGAAGCCATGTTCACCAAAGCCATGGTTTCGGTGAGTACGTATAGTTGCCGGGCTGGGTACGTAACAAGGCCGAAAGCCATGGCTTCGGTGACCATGGCTACGGTGACCATGGCTACGGGCACCATGGTTTCGGTACGTACCATTGCCGGGCTGGGTTCATACAATGGCCGAAAGCCATGGCTTCGGTGACCATGGCTTCGGAGAGTACATAAAATTGCCGGGCAGGGTAGGTATAATTATCGAAAGACATGGCTTCGGTGGCCATGGCTTCGGTGAGTACGTACTATTGCCGGGCTGGGTACGTACAATTGCCGACCCCCTCCCCCCTTTCCCCTTCGACAGGGTACGTTCAATTGGCGGAGGTTGACCATCGGTGAGGACGTACAATTGCCGGGGGGTTGCCGAGGGGAGGGCCCCTCGGAGCCCCCCTTCCCCATCGACAGGATACCTTCAATTGCCGGAGGTACCAGCAAGTACTGCGAAAAACCAGGAATTTCGGCATTCAAGACACTCCCTTAACGTAAATATTTGCGTGAATTCCAAAAAAACTATGTCATTATCAACATCGAGTCTGGGGCCTGCAAATTCGAGCTCCCAACTCCTTCTGGTTCCCACAAACCATGATTTGCCGACAAGGGGTTCAGAAAATAGGCCAAAACAAGAAATTTTTCATTCAGGACACTCCCCTAACGAAAATATTTGCGTGAATTCCAAAAAAATATACCAGCATTGACATCGAGTCTGGGGCTAGCCATACTGTACCAGCATCAACATCGAGTCTGGGGCCAGTCACCCTGCAAATGTGAGCTCCCAACTCCTCCTGGTTCCCACGAACCATGATTTATTCCGACTTCCGACGGGGTGCCAAAATGGTTGTTTTTGTTGTTGTTGTTGTTGTTGTTTTTGTTGTTTTTGTTGTTTTTGTTGTTTTTGTTGTTGTTGTTGTTGTTGTTGTTGTTTTTGTTTGGGGGGGGGGGGGAAGGGGTGCAGAATTTCCATTTTGCCCCTCCCCCCAAACCCCCACCCCCTACTCCCAACATCTTTCAGGGATAATGATAATAATCAACGACATGTAGCAATCTTAATAAGAACGTGCTGTCTTGGCGGTTGTTCAGGCATGGATGTTGTGGGTGTGAACCGCAAAGCACTTGCTCCTCGTTCCTCACGTGTCTCCTTCATCTTGGGTCGAGAGAAGTCCAAGTCGGACGTTATCATCATGCCTCAGGCTGTCTCTCTGTCTTCACTCCGCGATGTCAACAGGCAGGTGGTTGACGTGCCCCGTGCGTCCTCTGGCTTGGTGGTTCAGAAGCCTTCTGACACCTCCAACCGCAGCCCTGCTCGGACCATGCTATCTACGCCTTCCAGAAACCCGACCGGCCTCAGGGCTGTTAAAATTCATCCTTCGCCAACAGCACCGCCAGCGGTAAGCGCCAGTCCTGGCCATGCCGTGTTACCGCGCCCGTTTCAAGGCAGTCCCAGCCATGTTCATCCAGAGCCGCAGCCGCCTGCGCCTACTACACTCCCCGCTGTGCAGTTTGACAACCAGATGCTGGGTGAAGGAGAGCGCGGCCACGAGGTGGGGAATCCGGTGGAAGGTGACCCACAGGAACCTGGCAGCCAGCCAAGTCGACCCGGCCTACCTGCCGGCTGGCTAGCTCAGCAAACAAACGAAGGTTACACCTACTATGCGAATACATACACAGGAAATACGCAGTGGGAGACTCCGACCAAGCCTGCAAGCCTGTAGAATAAGCTCCTGTAGCTTGCCTTTGTGAAGTAAATGCAATCTGAACGTGTAGTCACTGAGATTGCATTTACATCTGATCGTATAAACTGGACCCCAACTGTCACCATTACCAATAACACTGTGCCACAGAACTGTCTTGCCAGTCTCCAACCATAAGCGGGTGGAGCGGCAAAGCCAGACTACATACATCGTCTGTATAACGGTATAGATATGTAATGAGTCCACCTTTACCACTTCCCTTCTACACTTAGGCTTCCCACTTATTCCTACTCGTGGCAAGTGTTCTATCATTAAAAGTTGAACAGCGAAAATAGTACCAATGATTAACTTCCTAGTAAAGATATTAATAATAAATTCAATTTATGACGTATCACTTCAATATTCAGTATTAAATGCTGTTGGAACCATTAATCTTAATCATATTAATAGTTAGCGGACCGGCAATACTATCGGAATGAATACCGTACCGGACCGAAACCGTGGCATTAATATTGTGTTAAACTTTCTTTAAGTTTTTACTTCAAGTTTACTCTTCTGGAGTCTATTTTTAGGCTGTTCCGTTACTTCATTTTTCCATTTATTTATCAACTGTATAGCTGTAGTTGTTACGTTTTCAACTGCCCGGTCCCTAACAGATCAATTTATTTCCCTTTACCGGTTAGCTTTTTAGAAAATGCTAACTATTGCATTTTTCCACATATCCAAACTTTATTGAAGTTAAAGAGCCTTAGATCGCTTTTTCCGGTCCCCAGTAATATGAAATATTGCTGTTGACATTCAAGACAACAAAAAAAATTGATTTTTCTGTTTTAGTTGGAATTTCAGTTTTGGTTGGAATTTTGATTTTGGGTGAAAATTTGAATTTTTCAAATTAACGGCTATATTCGTCCGCAAAATATCGTAAATTTTCGCGAAATGTTACCGTTAAATTTGAAAATTTGAATTTTTGTCACAAAAATGAAAAACTGTCACAAAAATGAAAATCTGACACAAAAATGAAAAACTAATTTTTGTTGTTGTCTTGAATGTCAACAGCAATAGTTATTGATGTGTAAAAATAGGCAACACCGGCGCCAGGTAAAATGCAATGGAGAAAACCCTCGCAACTTCTTCTTAACGACAACCGGCACTTGGGGCATCCCCCTCCTACAGGCTTGCGATTTCCCACGAAGAAGAATTTGACAATACTGAAACAATTCCCGCCAGTCTAGCTGACGACGTCACACAAAAGATGTACCTCTAGAAATTGACTCACGAAACGTCCTGATATGGGTGATAATGGTAATGGTAAAAAGCTGGTGCCACCAGTACCAGGAAAGGTACTATAATTGACTGTATTAATAACTAATAATACTACTAACAGTAACGACTACTGCTAACGAGAGAGAGAGAGAGAGAGAGAGGGAGGGAGAGAGAGGGAGAGAGGGATAGAGAGAGAGAGAGATGTACTATAGCTCAATGGAAGAGTAAGTCGGTAATATAACCAAACAAAGTCCTCAAAAAGAGAATGATGTCTCGTTATATTAACTCAGTGACGCAAAGACAAAAAGCCGTCAAAAGACCAGGATCAAATTGGCATTTCAGACGTGTCCGGCCAGACAAAATCTATAAATAAGTTTTTTACCTGATAATTCGGGTGGTGATGTCCACAGTACCCCCTCCCAGTTTTTTATGGCGGAACTTCGTTTCCGACATAATACGCTTTGAACCGATTTCTTTTCTGACTAAGATTCGTTTAGAGTTATGTATGAAGATACATCAACCCACGAATTAGCAGCCGTTACAAAACAACAATGATACTTGCCCCGGTACCAATCGTATATATACTCTAGCACATTCAGTATCTATATTAAAATCTTCCTCTTTCTTCTGTCGATAAGATATTTGTGCAGTATGTCCAAGTATAATGTTTTATGGTTGAGTAATAATGTAATGTCGCCATTTCCATATATATGTAATAACCGGTCGTCGGTTTCCATAAATACATGTACTTTTTGTGAAGACATACCCTTGTATAAATCGGTATCATTTAATATAGTGTCAGGTGATCAAGTCAGACGACTATATCCGAAGTCGGGTTGAGTGCGCCCTAACCTTGCGATATGCCGATACAAGTAGAGATCGATGGAATCCGGTGTAGCAGTTCATGTTATTAATATATCAGTTCTTGATTAGACTGTAGAGTCTTTAATGAGATCATCATTCTGGTACTAATGCGGGTCGTATCCAGGAAACACCATCGCTCACTCAAATAGCGATCCCGTAACGGTGCTGTTTCGTGGCCGTCTCGTCTGTCTCTGCCGAAGCAAGAGAATAGAATGCATATTTTTTGTCAGCTGTGTCTTGTTAATCTCTAGAAGAATGAATGCTGTAGTAGCTTTAATATCTAAGTAAGGTTGTCGGGACGATATTGGATCAATGCTATGTTCGCAATCGATCAGGTCCACAATACTTCTAGAGAAAAAAATACTTACTATAGACGCCGTTTACGCGCGCGGACTCCTTTACCTGGTGGAGGACCTCCAACCAAAGTTAAGTCTAAGGTGGACTGTTCGAGGACGTCCCAAATTTTGTGAGGGATTGCGCCTTGTGCCAAGTCAAAAGGAATGTCTAGCACCCCTCGTGGTAGTGCTTGTATGGTCCACGCGGTATGATCTTTATCTGTAGGAGATATGGTATCATCCCATGTCTCAAGTTTTTTGGCGTCTTTATATACTGGAAGGTATTGTCTTACTTTAGGATCTTCCACTGGATCCAGACCCCTCCAGAAATGTAAGACTGGTTGTATTATTTGTGCCGCAGTCGAAATTCGATTCGATCGCGTATGGCGTTTGTGAGGTACTGCCATGACTCTCATGAGATATAAATCTGAGAGCGTGTCATCGGCTACGTGTTGGGCCGCAGGCCTCACCAAGTAATAAGCGTCTTTGGCCCATGAAATATGTCCAATCGCATCTCCTTCTTTCCAACTAGGGTGAACGAGAGTGTCATTGCCCGCGCGAGGGTCTTGATCTCCGTCATCGCTCCCCTCTTGATGGACTCCTTGCGAACGTGCCGTCCTTATCGCCTTTCTCGGTCGGTCGTAGATAAGGTCATTTTGCGCTCTCCTTATTTGCGCCTCCGTGAACTTTCCTTCTCCACCCTTTTGCGGGTCTGAGTCCCCGCCGCACTTTTGCGGTCGGTGGCCCGCTTGTTCTCCAGCTCAGCCTCCTCCTTCTCCGCAATTGGTGCCCTGTAGGCATCCCGTTCCGAGATATCCTCCTTACGGATTGGTGGGACCTCTTTAAAGTCAGCCTCCATCCGTTTGAGTGATTGATCAACGGACTCATCTTCAAGTAGGAAGGGATCATACTTAATCAGCCTTCGTACATTGACTATTTGAACTTTCCCTCTGCCCCTGATTTTATAATTCAAAGGCCCCATCTGTTCCATGATCTGGTATGGTCCTTTCCAGTGCATGAACAGCTTCGAGCTGACTCCCTGAGGAACCTGAGGATGGTACAGTAGTACAATATCCCCGACCTGAAATCTGACTTGATCCAGGTGCGCCTGCCTGACACCTTCAGCATCAGTCTTCCTGCGCTCCGCCTCCCTATGCGCCTGTACTATTTGCTCCGCCTCCATCTTCGCCCGAAGTCTCACCCCAAACAGCTCATCCTGATCTGCCCATGAATCTTTTGGGTGCAGCAGTGAGGCTGGGATGACGGGCTCACGCCCATATACCAATTGGTATGGCGAGACGGAACCTTTTGAACCACCTAACGCTGTAGAGGGTAGGCAATTCATAGCAAAGGCAAACGAGGATGCTGCCTCCACCCATGCCTTTTGGTTCTCCTTCTTCATACAATACATCTTCAGCGCGGCCTTGAGGGGTCTATGCACCCGCTCTATCTTGCCGTTCGCTCTGGGGTTATAGGTGGTGACATATTGCCATTTCATGCCGTAATATGCAGATAGCTTGTCGATGACTTCATGATTAAAGTCAGAGCCTCGATCTGAGCATTTTTTTCTCGGCACCCCAATCTATGAGATGAACCTTTCAATCAACGCCTTGGCTGTTGTTTCGCCCGTAACGTCTTTGACTGGGACCACCCATACATAGTTGGTGGCTCTGTCTATGGCCGTTAGAAGGTATCTGTAACCTTCCGTCGTGACCGGGAAAGGTCCTACATGATCGGTGTGTAAGAACTCGAATATTCCTAAGTGTAAAGGAAAAGTCCCGATCAGGCCAAAATTCGCCTTCAATGGTGTTTTGGATGTCTTGCATGGGATGCATGCATTGACCTGTTCATCAATATTCTCCTTCATCTTCTTCCACCAGAATCGTCTCGAAATGAACATATGCGTTCTTTGTCGGCCCGGGTGCGCCAGTAGTGGGCAGTTATGAGCAGCGACAAAATGATGTGTCTGAGTTTCTCAGGAACCCAGAGAGTCCATTTGTCTGGTTGTGATGCATAGCGCCCGTGTTGGCCTTTGTACCACAAGAGACCGTCTCTCCACCCCATCTCCTTCTGTTGCTCCTTAATCTCCTTCGTCATTTTCAGCTCGTTCGGGTTCTTGTATAGCTGTATTAGCTCTTTGAACTCCGGATCGAGAGCCTGTTGCTGTCTCCATGCAGTGGGTGAGGCTATGTGGATAGTCCCATCCTCTAGCTGCACTCCTATCCTCTCAGGGTTTTCGTCTAACTCCTCCTTGTTCTCCTGCGGGGGTTCCGCATATGCTTCTTGCTTAATCTCTTCTTGTTTTATCTCCGCCTTCATATTCTCATATGCTTCATAGGACCACTCAGCATCCTCGAGGACATGTGCTGTACAACATATCCCATGATCCGGACCTTGCGGGCTATGACGTAGACCCGATCGGTTATATCGGACCCCTCTCGCCATCTGCATCGACTCGATATGATGCACTTCATATGTGCAGTCTGGGGATAGATCCTCCATTTCTGCTGATGATATGAGAGCTGCCATCTCGCTAGACGGCCAGTCTGTTCATGATTCATCAGCCATAGTAAATTCTGGTGATCAGTCCTTACTATAAACTGAGGTCCACCCCATAAATACTCTCTCAACCGTTTGAGGGCCCAGACCACCGCCAGTGCCTCTCTCTGTCTCGTACAATAGTTTCGCTCCGCCGAGCACAACTTTCTACTTATAAACATGATCGGGCGCAACTTTTTCTCCTCATCTTCCTGTTGTAAGACTGCGCCGATCGCGAACTTTGATGCGTCTGTATCGACTACGAATTGCTTCGAAAAGTCGGGCATCATCAGCACGAGTCCGCCATCCTTCGGATCTTTATAAATGAGATCTTTGAGCGTGTTGTACGCTTCTAAGGCTTCATCATCCCACTTTTCAAAATCACCGAAGTCGATCATTCTCTCCCACTTGCCCGAGTTGCACCCCAATTGGGTATGAACTGGCTGTAATATTGCGCCATCGCAAGAAATGAGTGCAGCTCTGTGCGATTCTTCGGCCTCTGCCGGCTCATGATCTCCTCCCTCTTCTCTTTGGATATCGAGACTCTATTGTAAGAGATTTCGTACCCCAAATATGTCACGCTTGTCTTTGCGAGTTGACATTTCTTCAAATTACATTTCAGCCCAAGTAGTTTGATACGCCTGAAAATATCTGTTAGATGGTCGATGTGCTCTTCCATCGTATTGGAGTACACGATAATGTCATCGATGTAACAAAATGCGTACTCTCCCGCCTTCTGTCCTCTTCTCCTCATGAAACCTCCCTCTGTCTGGTCATTATATTTGCTACTCAGCATGCTTTGCATCGCTTTCTGAAAGAGTCCCGGGGCCTGCTTGAGTCCCATCGGAAGTACTTTCCACTGATATATCTCCATTCCTACTACAAATGCAGTCAGCCATCTGGACTTTTCATCCAGTGGAATTTGCCAGAAGCCATTCTTCAGATCAATGACTGAGTATAGCTTGGCGTTCCGCAATACTCGCCTTCCTTCTTCAAGAGTAGGTAATGGATTTCGTTCCTCCTCTAAAATTTTATTGACGCGGGCATAGTTAACTGTTAAGCGCCATTCTCCTCCCGGTTTAGGCACCAGTCTCGGTTGGGAAACTATTGGAGATGTCGATCTCTCAATGAAATCCTCATCGAGTAACTGCCGTGCTTGTTCTTCTGCGATCTTTGCTTCATGTATACTCAGATTTGCCCGTCGTGGCGCCGGTGAAGGCTCAGCACCTGGTATTTTACAAATAACCGCGGTGAAGTCTTCCGGCTTGACACCTCCCGCTTGAGGGGGGTCAAAAATCATTTTTGTTCGCCTTCAATCTCTCTTTCAAAACCTCTTTCTCCTTCTCCGTACCTGCTCCTCCTGCCAATTTCTCGTCTATCGCCGCCTTAAACTCCTCCTCTGACATTCTCTTGTGATGCTTGAGGGGTGCTCTGTCCTCCTCGAAGCCCAACTCTTCTTCTGATATATCGTCCATTCCCGTTTTTTCATATGTGGCAGTGTCTGGTTCGTCGTCCTCCGCCAGACCTACCAACATATCTATTAATCTCGCATATTGCAACGGAGCTTTTCGGGTGTAGAAACCATCGAAGCATGTGAACGCTTGAGGAATCAATTTCAACTTGTCCTGGTCTCTGAGCTTCCGCTTGTATGCACTGCTCTGCTCACGAGTCCCGAGACGACAAGCCACCACTAAGTGTTGCTTCCGTGAGGGCACCGGTATCGGATGATCAATAAGCCGGTCCCGTATCTCCTGCGCCCATATCGCCTTCTCATTGTACGGGAGTATGACCGTATATGGTTTATTATTTTCAAAAAGAGTGCGCAGGCACTTTTTCACTTCGGTCAGTGAGCGCGGCCACGTAGGCTCGTCACCCCAGAATTCGGTAATAAAGCTTTTAATATCTTCTGCCGGGATATCAGGGAGTCGTCCCCTTCTCGGTATAAACTCCTGTCTGTCCTTCTCTTCCACCTTTACGTGAAAGCAATACCCGTTGGTAATATATACATCGGCCCCTGCTCCTGCTTCAAATCTCGCCAACGATGGGCACCTTTTTTCCATGCATATAATCTCCTCTTTCCTCTTTTCAAGGAGATCGTCTATCGACTTTTTATCCCATTGTGTAGAGACTGTCGCCGTATAGACCTCCGCCTCTCTCTTGCCTGACAGGTTTGAACCATCTTTAGACACCGCGTCCGTTGGCATATATGCCTCATATGCGTGTGTAATGGCCACCCGTTTCCCTTCCGATGCTACCCCTAGGTGTAGGGCCTCGTATGAGGCAATAGCATGGAGAGAGTCGACAGTATATTCTTCTCCTGGCTCTACGCCGTATATGACTCTTTTGGCGGCGCAATCAATCACTACGTTCATTGTCGCCAGTTGGTCGTACGACAAAAGAACAGATCTGTGGTATTCGGGGACAACGTACAAGTCCACTCGATAACTCGTCCGGATTTCAATTTAAAATTTAAAGTGATGATGCCCGTTATATCCGTCCGACTACTAACTCCTTTCAAGGTGCCAGATGATTTTTTCATATTAGTTTCTAACGACGCATGGTGTTTCGTAGTAAATTTCCGGCCGACAATATTAATATTCGCCATAGTATCATTACCAACGTTTATAAAGGTATTTAATGTTTCACAAAAAAGGTTCGTATAGCATAAAGCGTCTGGCCGGTGACTTTTTTTAAGGCAAATACAAGGAGCTTGTGTTCTAAAATCTGCATCCTTTTCTCGAGGTTCGCCTCCTCCTCCCTTTCCGCCGTTTTTGTAATGTCTTTTTGGGTATTGTTCACAGGCGAAGGATGATTGTCCTTGCTTTCTCTGTTTGAGACCGTGAGGAGAGGTTGATGTCCTCCATCCTCCTTGTCTATTGTCTGTCTCGGCAAGTTGATAAGATTGATTGCCGGTTCTATTCTTACTTTCTTCGGCTGTGGCTGCGACAGGCCCGCCTGCTTTCTCTTTGCCAGCGCTTTACTCGCCTGCCTATTAGCAGCATGCACTGTTTGTTGTCGTGATGGGTGTACTAGTATTGTACTACCTTTGAGTTGGTCTGTGGCCTGCTGTGGGCTCTTAGACTCACTGGTACCCTTGGTTGGGACCTGCACAACGATGTATCGTGCAATGCATGTTGTTCTGTTTTCTCCCTCCTTCTCTAGTCATTGGACTACCTCAAATCTGTTACCTGAGTCGGCATCAGTGTCGGTAGTGGTTGCGCCTGATGTCGCATAGGCCTGTGGTGCTGAGGAACTCGAGCTTGAGCTCGAGCCGTCTGCCCAGCCCCCATCTCTGTGGTACGGGCGCTCTGCGCTGCCGTATCCACCTCGGCCAACCCATCTTCCTCCTCCTCTACCTTGAATTACACCTCTTCCTCCTCCTCTTCTCACAAATCCTCTCCCCCGCGAGTGTATGTGCCTCGTGCGAAAGGGGCTCCTCCTCCTCGATTGATTCCTCTCCCTCCTCCTTTTCCTCGTGTTCCACCTCTTCCTCTACTTGCGGCTTGTATGGCTGCCGTCTTCTGATCATCTCTAGCGAAAAGAGAATTGATCGCGTCAGCTAGTTCGTGGTCATGGTCCGTGACATCCTGTAATTTCCACCCCTGATCATTGCGCAGTCGGCGCAGAACGGCGACGGTGTTGGTTTCGTCCGACCGTACGTTCTTGAGGAGTGTGTTTCGGATGCGGGTGTCCTCGACATCGTGGTTGTACGGGCATTTCTTATTTGTGTGTTTGAAGCATTGTGCCCGTGCCCACCAACGAATACAAGGTGTGTTAGCTTCACGACTGTTCTCTCTTGGTCGCTTTCCTAGAGATCGTTGCGTATGTGCGGCTTGCGGTTGAGCAGAAGCCGATGCAGAACCGATCAAGGATGCTGTCTGGCTGTCGAGCCTCTGACAAGCGGTCATTACTTCGGTCCACAACATGTTGGGCTCACGGCCTTAGTCGTGGCCTCAAAGACGCTCATCTCCAAAAAGTTCAAGTGCTTTACCTTGTCGAAGGTTTTGCAGTCTTGCATGAGCAGTGTGAGCTTATTTTTGTTGTAGACGTGCAAAGCACCGAGGAAATATAGGAGTATGGCTTTGTGGTTATAAAAGAGAGTGTACTGGGTGCCCACATTTGTTAAGACAGATGCAAGCTGAGTGACAGACTGCAACTGCTCCGAAACTAAGTCGAAAATTTCAAACCCAATCAATGTGCCCGTGCACAAGTGTTGGTATCCACTTGCCTTAAAGTATCGAATGAGGGCAGCAATGGCCAGAGTACAACTCATCTCTGCATGTCCACCTTTCCTTGCTAGCTCCTCCTCTCCTCTGTACTTCTCGTAAGTTATACGATCAAAACCAGCTCCAAGGAGGGATCGATCACAGAGATGTTCTAGGACTTCATACTTCTGCTCCACCTCACACTGGTTTTGCTGGAAGCATCTGTCCATCTCATTGAACTTAGTCATGAGGGTCTTCTCTGTGTCAGCCTCATTGGCAGTGATGGCATAGAGCTTAAGGCCCCCTCCCCCAATTTTGATTTTAGCTAGGGCTGCCTGCAGCGCCTGCTTTTTCTTCTGGGAGTCAGTCAAGTTAATTACTGTTCCTCCCCCTTGGGGTCCTCCTCCTGTGGGTCCTCCTCCTGCTTTCTTGGGAGCTGGGTTAGATGTGGTAGGTGGAGCCGTTGGCTGTGGAGCCACCGTGCTACTGCCATTGCCACAGCTATCTTCTCCTTCTGCTCCTTCTCCTCTTTCTGTCTCGTCGCTTCTTCTTTCACCTGTCGTGCTAGATGAGTCACGAACTATGCATGCCCTGTGGCACTAGAGAGGAAGTGTGCCTTTTCTCTCATGGAAGACTTATCAGCTCTGTTATTATTTGGGATTGTTGTGAGAGGGCCTTTCATGAGAGTGTGATTCTTCGTGTGGGCCCATTGTTTCCATGTTGGTTTTTGCTCCTTCCCCTCAAAGAGGCCCTTATGGAGTTGTGTGAGGCGTTCAAGCACCTGACAAGACTGGTCAACCTCCTCGTAAACAGGATGTTGCCTTATGTTGTTTTTGAGAGTAGCAGGCAAGCACAGAAACAAAAAGGAAGAAGGCAAGAAAGAAGCTGAACAGTGACAGAACAAGAGGCAGCGCCTTGACGAGGCAGAGCACGTGACTGCCGACGCGAGCACTTGAAAGCATTTCATTAAAAAAAAGGACAGTTCCTTTTTTTTTTTGTGTTCCAAAAAAATTAATAGACCAAAAAAAGGCGCGCGCCTGACAGAGACCACAGAGATTTGAACTGTGACACATTTTTTCTTGTGCATACTGTTTTTGACTCGTTATGCTAACATGTCAGACACACAAACTACTAAAGTGGACAATAAGCTACTATTTGTGGCCGGGTGCCTGCCCGCCCGTTTTTTACTGGCCAAAGTGGCACTTGACGCGGGACCGCCGACCAAAGACAAACTGCGTGTTCTTGCCATGGTCTCGGCCGTCGTGTGGCTTTCAGAAATTTTGAACAAACAAGAAAAAGGCTTCCTGGGCGGTCAAGTGTGGTGGGCCGATAACCGCTTGTGGCACGGGCTGCTTTATATGCTATTTGCTTATACGGGGAAAGGAGAATTACTAGTGACGGACGCCCTGTCTTTCAGTGCTTTGTACATTTCGTTGTAAGCCCGTGTGAAGGCAGTTACAAAAGCCTCAAGGGCAAACTCAATGCCACTTTGGTTTCTACCTTCGAACTTTCTTTCTAGATTCTTGATATCAGTGGGGATACCACAGACAGACAGCCATGCTGCAGTTGTGCGTTTATTTTTCCACTGTATGTTTGTGCGTTCATGAAATTCCGCAACGAGCACAGCAGCGTAGAGTGTTGCAGATATGTCGTATATGTCGCACAGTGTAAGAGTGTCGCCATACTTGATATCTTGCAATGGCACTCTTTCGTGCTCAAACCTCACTTTGTTGAAGAGAGGCTTCGCAAGGCCGGGAATTTCGATCAGGAGGTTGCTTTTACCTTGTCCTGGTCTATTCCTTTTCTCGTAAGGAATGTAGATGTGTGTTTTATAATAGGTTGGGTAGTTAAGGAAGAAGGACTCTTCATCATCATATGTAGCCAACTGTTCCCATGTATTTGGGATATTCTGGCCAACATCCTCCATCTCTCTCTCTCTCTGCCTCTGTCAGTGGAGAGCCTCCAGTCTGACTTGCACTCGCTTCTTGTGCATTACCCCCCCCTGTCGACTCTACATCGGCTGTATACGTATACTCCTCTCTCTCCTCTCCGTCTCTATCCCCCCTCTCTTCTGAGTACTGAGTCTCCTGCTCCTCTCCTCCCTCACTAGGACCATAATCAGTTGGTGTCACACCAGCCTGCTCATTCTCGTCTTCCATCTTATGTTATGAGAGTCACGTCTGCTTTTTTTTTTTTTTTTTTTTTTTTTTTTTTTTTTTCCCTCTGTTATTCTTATCACTCTATGCAACCTTCTTCTCCTTCTTCCTTTTCTCTGTTGAAATAGTTATGGGGCGTCAGGCCCTACACAGAGATAACGATAGTTTGGTCAAAAGAGCTGTTTTGTAGAAGTCAGTCTGTCGTCGAACAGTGCTTCGATATTTGTCTTGCTCTTGTGTGAGAGATGTGTAATCTCCTCTGGTTTCTGCAGAGAAAATGTAAGGAAAATGGTTCAGAACAGTGAGTGGGAGTGCTTTGCTCGTTTTTCCTCTGTCTGTGTGTTTGTCTGATGTTTGTTTCGCACTCGTCCTACTTGGCTTTATGCAAGCAGCAAGAGGGAGTCCTCATTTTCTCTATGTCCCTCATACCCCTCATTTTCTCTATGTCCCTCATACCCTCATTTTCTCTATGTGTCCCTCATACCCCTCATTTTCTCTATGTCCCTCATACCCCTCAATTTCTCTCTATGTCCCTCATACCCCTCATTTTCTCTCTATGTCCCTCATACCACTCATTTTCTCTCTATATCCCTCATACCCCCCTCATTTTCTCTCTATGTCCCTCATACCCCTCATTTTCTCTCTATGTCCCTCATACTCCCCTCATTTTCTCTCTATGTCCCTCATACCCCCCTCATTTTTTCTCTATGTCCCTCATACCCCTCATTTTCTCTCTATGTCCCTCATACCCCTCATTTTCCCTCTATGTTCCTCATACCCCTCATTTTCTCTGTGTCTTTCATACCCCTCAAATTTTCTCTATGTCCCTCATACCCCTCAAATTTTCTCTATGTCCCTCATACCCCTCATTTTCTCTATGTCCCTCATACCCCTCAAATTTTCTCTATGTCCCTCATACCCCTCATTTTCTCTATCCCTCATACCCCTCATTTTCTCTATGTCCCTCATACCCCTCATTTTCTCTCTGTTACTCACTGTTTTAATAAAATACTTGCCACTTTTAGAGCTTAAAAAAATTCAATCTCGATATCAAATTAATAATTGTAATTGATCCGGCAGTGGGACCATGTTGCGTATCTTATTAATAAATAAATCTGATACCCCTGCTAATAAATATTCTCCAAGTCCCTCATACCCCATCTGATACCCCGGCTAATAAATTTTCTCTAAGTTCCTCATACCTCATCTGATACCCCTGCTAATAAATTTTCTCTAAGTCCCTCATACCCCATCTGATACCCCGGCTAATAAATTTTCTCTAAGTCCCTCATACCTCATCTGATACCCCTGCTAATAAATTTTCTCGAAGTCCCTCATACCCCATCTGATATCGATACCCCTGCTAATAAATTTTCTCCAAGTCCCTCATACCCCATCTGATACCCCGGCTAATAAATTTTCTCCAAGTCCCTCATACCCCATCTGGGGGTTTCATACCCCATCTCGCACCTCATGCTATCTAATAAATTTTCTTCCAAGTCCCTGAGGGGTATCATACCCCCCCCCCCCCCCCATACCTATGAGGGTATAATACCCCTTCTCTCTCATACCCCTCATACCCCAGGGGTATCATACCGGGTATCATACCCGGGTATGGAGGGGTATCGTTTGGCTGTGTTTGCGCAGAGAAACTCTGCAAGTGAACTCAATTGATTGTCACTACCGGCCCACTCTGTCTGATATGGTTATTTGTGAAATGACGCTTTCCAACATAGCGGGTAGCTGTTGTTGTTGTTCATCCCTAATCTTTCTAGCCTATCTGTGCACATATAATTTACTGGAAAACGTTCGGTATATGGTCGTGTACAAAATACAGTTTTTTCTGGGGGAAAGCGGACTATTATATGTTTTTTTTTTCTCGTTTTCTGACCGGGTCACCATTTCTGTTGCTATGTTATGTTGTGATCACAGTTCACTGCTTCTCGTCTGTACACAACTATAAATTACATTCTAACTCAAATTATATATGTTTGGGAGTTTTCCTGTACCTTCTTGCAAGGAAATCTCCACCAACGCATACAGGGTGCAGTGTTGAATATGTACTGTCGATTTTTTTCGGTTGTTTCACACTTTATTTCATACATACTCCATCTTCTACGTTTACTTTATGTTTTTATTATTCTACTTATTCAATACACATGGTGTCTTGCTTCTTAATATTATTTTGGTTTTCAATAATACTGATTCCAAGGTGTAGTTACACATCATGCTGTCAGCTATTTCCCCATTCCTTTCAGAAATCCGAACTTGTTGGTGGTGCTTTCTTCTAGGTATTCATAATAAATCTTGCCATATTTTTGCCTGAGCTTTTTCATGCCTTCATACGTACTTTTTGGTACATATTTACGCGTCACAGACTTCTTGGCTTGCTCACTGTTCTGTCTCTTTTTTGTAAAATACCTACAAACAAGTATACATACATATTGCATGTGCATGATACTCTCACTCTCTCTCATTTCTCTCTCTCTCTCTCTCATTTCTCTCTCTCTCTCATTTCTCTCTCTTTCTCTCTCTCTCTCTCCCTTACTCTCTCCTTCTCTCTCTCTCTCTCTCTCTCGATCTCTCTCGATCTCTCTCTTTCTCTCTCTCTCTCTCTCTCTCTTTCTCTCTCTCTCTCTCTCTCTCTCTCTCTCTCTCTCTGTGGACATCACCCCCCGAATTATCAGGTAAAAAACTTATTTATAGATTTCGTCTGGCCGGACACGTCTGAAATGCCAATTTGATCCTGGTCTTTTGGCGGCTTTTTGTCTTTGCGTCACTGAGCTAACATAACGAGACATCATTCTCTTTTTGAGGACTGTGTTTGGTTATATTACCGACTTACTCTTCCATTGAGCTATCGTTGGGGATAGTACATTTGGAGCCCATAGCTAAAAGCTGATTTCTTTTCTGATCTGTCGTACAGACATCAGATAAGCACAAATTTATTTTTCGCTTATCTGTCGCACAGACATCAGACGAAAACAAACACTCCTACTCATCCTCGAACAAAAAACTTACAAACAAGCAATCAATTTGTCACAAGCTGGCATAACCTTTAGCCCTTGTGCACATTTGGCTTCCGTGTGCTCTTCTACAAGACACCAGACTACACCTACTCCAGGTATGACGGACACAGAGAGAAAATGAGGGGTATGAGGGACATAGAGAGAAAATGAGGGGTATGAGTGACATAGAGAGAAATTGAGGGGTATGAGGGACATAGACAAAATGAGGGGTATGAGGGACATAGAGAGAAATTGAGGGGTATGAGGGACATAGAGAAAATAAAGGATATGAGGGACATAGACAAAATGAGGGGTATGAGGGACATAGAGAAAAATTGAGAGGTATGAGGGAGATAGAGAAAATAAAGAGTATGAGGAACATAGAGAAAATGAGGGTATGAGGGACTTAGAGAGAAAATGAGCGTATGAGGGACATAGACAAAATGAGGGGTATGAGGAACATAGAGAGAAAATGAGGGGTATGAGGGAGATAGAGAAAATAAAGAGTATGAGGAACATAGAGAAAATGAGGGGTATGAGGGACTTAGAGAGAAAATGAGCGTATGAGGGACATAGAAAAAATGAGGGGTATGAGGGACATAGAGAGAAAATGAGGGGTATGAGGGACACAGAGAAAATGGCGGCAGGGACTTAGAGTATTACTGTCATGGTGTTGTCCCTGATCCTTCTTCTTCCACTTCTTCTTCCACGCCTTCCACTTCCTCTGTTGGGGTACAAGGGGTAGAAGGGCCCTGACTCATTGGCTCCGCCCCTGCAGTTTCTCGGTCCCCTGCTGGGTTACAAGGGCCCTCTTCTTCGTTGGAGGACTACAGTGCAGAGAGAGAGAGAGAGAGAGAGTATATGGGTATGGGGTATAAGGGTAGGAGGGGTATGAGGCATGAAGGGATATGACAGGCATTTTATTATTATCATTATTATTATTACTAACTGATAACTGGCTTCGCAGGGTTACCTGATAACTGGCTATGCCTCAACCTTGCTTAGCAATGCGTTCCATGAGCAGAAACGCGTACACCTGTCCACTTCCCGCTGCTTTAACACAAGTTCGGTATGATTTCAAGAAAAACCCTTGAGAGAGCAAAGTTCCAAGAGTATCCCTGTGGTCGTGGGACATGCTGTTTGATTTACAGCTATCTGTAACCATAACATACTTTACCCGTTCGTCCTGGATTATTTTCAACAGGACTTTATGCTTATGGGCTAGTTTCCAACCTTTCCAGAACAAGAACACTGTTATGTTCTTGTTCCACTTCATCGCACGTGGTATTAACTCAACGTGAGGGGCTTCAGCTTCTGTACCCCATTGAATACAAGGAAACTCCTTCGACCACACAACGCGGTTTATAGACGCATTGTATGAACTTATTGAGCAGAAACAGCTCTTATCTGAACAAACCCCTATCGAGTTATCATGCGCGGCCCACAATACACCGTATTTTTCATACCTGCTAAGGAATGCAATCTCAAAACGTCTGGTCTCTATACCAGCGACTGCAGCCCAATCATCGCCCAAGGCAAAAAGAAGCACATCTCCCGATGCACACCCAATATCCAATAGACACATGTCTTTTTTTTCATCCCTGGGGATCCCTCCGAAACATGTCGCAAGGGATTCACTAGTCATAGTCCCACCGATCCCATCACCTACACTACCAAGGTCCCTAATACGTAAAGGTCCCCTCAACTGTTGCGCTAGTCGCACCCGCCATGGCGCAAGAAACCGAGGATTAGAAGTCCCACAATCCTCAACAACGCATACAGCTAAAGAAAACTGATTCTTTGTGCCACAGCTGTGACAAACCCAAGGTGGCATTTCCGATTCCACTTCCAACGCCGAGGTACCCTGCCAAACAGATTATTATTATTATTATTATTATTATTATTATTATTATTATTATTATTATTATTATTATTATTATTATTATTATTATTATTATTTCTGGGCCCTGTCGCCAGTTCGATTCCCGTCGGTGCCACCAGTATTTTCATTGAACATACCGGTCTATTTCTGGACCAGTATTTTCATTGAACATACCGGCCCGTCTGGAAGTGTTGGAACTGCCCTTGCGGGGGTGTCATTAGAGCTTATCGTCAATTCTTCGTACTCCCCTCACGGGTGAGACGATGGAGGCGCATGTGCAGAAATGCATCAGCCATTGACAGAGAAGCACTATTATTATTATTATTATTATTATTATTATTATTATTATTATTATTATTATTATTATTATTATTATCACACCCCGGGGTATCAGACAGGGATGACAGGGGTATCATACCCGGGTATAGGACAGGGGTATGGGACAGAGGTATGAGACAGGGTATGGGATAGGGGTATGAGACACCTTTTCCTTTTCCTCCGCAAGCTCCTCTGGTACCACCTCTGATGGGGAACACTCTTGTGCGTCAGAGCCCTACAATACAAAGAGAGAGAGAGAGAGAGGGGGGGGGGGTATATAGGGGTATGATGGGGGTATGCAGTGGTACCTTGGCGGTCGGTGTCGTCTTCCTTCTCTTTGCAGCTTTATTCTTCTCAGCCACAATTGCTCTTTTTCCGCCTATGTGGTATGAGACAGGGGTATGGGACACGGATATGGGACAGGGGTATGAGACAGGGGTATGGGACCACGAGAAGTTGTAGTAGTGGCAGCAGCTGCAGCAGCTTTCCCCGCCGCAGCTTGCTCCTGCATTAACTTTGCAACCTCACTTGCACATCTGATGGAATCTCAGAAGCTTGGCCAAAAGCAGCAGCAGTAGTAGTAGTAGTAGTAGAAGTAGAAGAAGAAGAAGAAGAAGAAGAAGAAGAAGAAGAAGAAGAAGAAGAAGTAGAAGTAGTAGTAGTAGTAGTAGAAGAAGAAGAAGAAGAAGAAGGAGGAGGAGGAGTAGGAGGAGGAGGAGAAGGAGGACAATCCTTCGGCCACCAGATGTTGCAGGACTCTCCTTCGGGGAACACACCGGTAGGAGGTGTTGCGTCCTTTACCTTCAGGATTTTTTCCCGCGATGCCTTGCTCATGGTATCCTGCGAAAATTCGCACGGCCCCAAAAGACTTTCAATAGGCATGAAAGAAGCCAGCCTTACCCACCCCTCCACTCTATGCTTCTTTCCACCAGCTTCCTTCTGAAAGAAGCATCTCAGGGGCGGTTTTTCACCGATCTGCATCATGAGAGAGAGAGAGAAGAGGTATGGGACAGGGGTATGAAGGGGGGTATCATACCCCGGGGTATCAAACCCCTGTACCATACCCCGGGGTATCATATCCCGGGGGTATGGGGGGTATCATACCCCGGGGTATCAAACCCCTGTACCATACCCCGGGGTATCATACCCCGGGGGTATGGCAGGGGTATGGGACAGGGGTATGAGAGGCGGGTATGAGGGTATGCGGGGGTAATATAGGAGGGGTATAGGAGGTATGTGGGGGTATGGAGGGGTTTCATGGAAGCCATCCGCATACTACCTTGCTTTACACACGCACATACCCCGGGGTATCATACCCCAGGGGTATGGTAGGGGTATGAGAGGCGGGGTATGAGGGTATGTGGGGGTAATATAGGAGGGGTATAGGAGGGTATGTGGGGGTATGGAGGGGTTACATGGAAGCCATCCGCATACTGCCTTGCTTTACCACGTGACCCATCACTTAGAGGAATCGCTGCCCGCCTGCACATATGCAGCAGAGAAATAGATAGATAGATACAGAGAGAGAGAGAGAGAGAGAGAGAGAGAGAAAGAGAGAGAGAGAGAGAGAGAGAGAGAGGTATCAGAGGGGTATGCAGGAGGGGTATGGCGGGGGTATGCAGGAGGGGTATGACCACTTTGGGAAAAACTTTCCTGAATTCGATCGCCCTCTGCGCAGCGGGACTCCGTCTGCCTTGGTTTTCCACACATTTTCAGCACCTCGTTCGCTTTCCGTGATTTCATGGCCCAAGTACGTCACCAAAACCTATGCGAGGATATATGGGGTATTGGCGGGGTATGTGCGGTATGGGGGGGGGGGGGACCTGGCCCTTTTTATTGACCAGCTGGGACATGGGGACGTCGCTCCCATCATCCCGGTGATAGGCTTCGTAGGTGTGGAGTAGCTCCTTGGGATACTGCACACACAACGAGAAAGTGACATGTGACGGGGATACAGATAGGTATATGTAGAACAGACCGATTGCAGAAGATTGGCTGAGGTCGTCAATTTGTCGTAACGTTCAATCACGACTACATTGATGGTGATGCAATTCTTGACGCAGTCTGCGTCTTCGTCCTTCGGCCAAGGATGATTGCAAACCTTTCGAGGGGTATGACAGGGGTATGAGAGGGGTATGAGAGAGGCGAGGTATGACAGGGGTATGAGGCAGGGGTATGGGACAGGGGTATGAGACAGGGATATGGGACAGAGGTATGAGACAGGGGTATTGCATACCTCGCACACCAATACGCGGTCCTCCTTCTTTCTTTTTTCCTTGCGGTCCTCCTTCTTTCCTTTTCCCTTGCCCTTGCGCTTTCCTTTTCCCTTGCACTTGCCCTTGCGCGGCCTCCATTCCTCATCCTCGTCACTCCCAGCCTATAGTACAGAGAGAGAGAGAGACAGAGTGGGAGGGAGGGAGGGAGAGATGCCTTCGATTTCGCATTTTCGACGCGCAGAAACTCCAGATAATTTCTGTCAATTTTTTTCCCCATCTAAAAAAGTTAACCACTCCCTTTCCTTTTCTGGGAGATGTGCATATGCCTATCAGAGAGAGAGAGGGGGAGAGGGGGGGGGGGGACAGGGTATAGGGGTATGAGGGGGTATGGGAGGGGGTATAGAGGTACCGTTCCTTTTCCCTCTTCCTCGTCTTCTGATTCCACGAGTTTCTGGAGTTTCTGGTGCTACGGTGCAGAGAGAGAGAGAGAGAGAGAGAGAGGGAGGGAGAGAGACAGTAGGGGTATGGGATATAGGGGTATGAGGGGGTATGAGAGGGGGTATAGGGTATGAAGGGGTACCTTGCGCGGTGCCTTTTGTCGCTCTTGGTCGTCCTCGTCTGAGTCAGAGCCCTACAGTGCAGAGAGAGGGAGAGACGGGGGGTATTAGACGGGCGGGGGGGGGGGGGGGGGGAAGGAAAAGGTACCCCTTTATACCCTTATACCCCCTCATACCCCTTTATTATATATTATGTATAGGGGTATGAGGGGGTATGGGAGGGGGTATAGGGGAATAAAGGGGTACCTTTTCCTCCCCCCCCCCCCCCCCACCCACCCCTCTCTCTCTCCCTCTCTCTGCACTGTAGTGCTCCCTCCTGTACTAGTACACGCTCTCATACCCCCTCATGCCCCTACATTACATACTTCTATACACCACCCCCCCCACACCCCTCCCCTCGGGGGGGGGGGGGGTATAGGGGTATGGGATATGGGGGTATGAGGGGGTATAGGGGTATAAAGGGGTACTTGGGGTTTGGACGCGTTGCTAGTGTCTGCATACTTCGGTTCCGCCTTGCTACTGCAAAAGAACCTGTTTCAGAGCAAGGAAAGCCATGAACACTTAGAATTCATACCCCGCCTCTCATACCCCTGTCATACCCCGCCTCTCATACCCCTGTCATACCCCTCTCAGAGCAAAGAATGGCATGAACACAGATATGTAAGTAAAAATGCCATAGGTATGTAAGTAAAAATGTAAGTTACTTTCCATGGAATTCTATCTTTCCCAGCTCTGGTACTTTAGGATCCCGGCGGAACGAGTCGTCAAGCCAAAAAAACCCTTTGTCTAGTTTCACTGTTGGGTTTGCCACAGCGCTGCCGCTGTTCATTTTAACTTCGATGCCTTTTACCGAATTTCTATCTTTTTCATTTTCTCTGTCTACTACCGACTTCGGACACACCAGGTTTGCCCCAGAACGCAGCAGCATCACCAGAGGGCCTTGCCCCTTCTCCCACCAAAAAGCATCTTTTACAAGACCAGATTTCTCTTGTGCCTGTACCACCTTGAAATCTGCCACGCTCATTTCTTCTCAAGCTCAGGATCGTTCAACGGGTCCATGCTAACAAGGACACCTTCTTGCCCCACCATCTCCGGCACCCTCTCGTCAAGCTGCACAGTATCAAACACATACAGGGCGGGGTATGAGAGGGGTATGACAGGGGTATGAGAGGGGTATGGGGTATGAGCGGGGTATGAGTGTATGACGGGGGTACAAGGGTACTACCGAGACCAACGCGACACCGGAACTGGGAAAGTTTTTCAGAACGCAGCCACGCAACTCTTTCCCTTCATGCTGCATCACCCAATCCCATCCATCCTTGCTTTCACTACCCCTCTCTTTTGTTGGGGTCTCCACCAGCACGGTTTTGCGGTCACTACCCCTCTCTTTTGTTGGGGTCTCCGTCTTGTGCTTTTTGCCTGCCTTCTCGCTCTCCTTTGAGGTGACCTTGGTAAAATCGACGACCTGCATCAAGAGAGAGAGAGAGAGAGAGAGAGAAAGAGAAAGAGAGAGAAAGAGAGAGAGAGAGAGATAGGGGTATGGGACAGGGTATGAGACAGAGGTATGAGAGGTAAAATCGATGGTTTCGACCGCTGTCTCTGCGTCTGCGGCCTGCTCCACCTGCTCCTGCTCTTCCTCTGCGTCCTTCTCTCCCTCCTTCTTTAATGACGGTTCCGGCTCCCCCTCGGGTGTTTTGTTTGGCTTTGTCTTTGCTAGGACTTTTTTTTTCAGTTTTTTGACTTTTTTTTCAGGACTTTGATTTGCTCTGACTTCTTGTTTTTAGATTTACTTTTCTTCCCTCTCCCCCCCTCCTCCTCCTCGTCCTTGTCCTCGTCCTCGGTGTCCTCGTTGTCCTGGCCAGGCTGGACAGTGGCGCCCGAGACGATGTTGCATTCGCCGATGTGGTTCGCATTGTTATACGGCTTTGAATTTCTCTTTTCTGCACACACACATGACTCGGTGTTTTATTATTATTATTATTATTATTATTATTATTATTATTATTATTATTATTTTGGACACCGTGATAGCCCAGTGGTCAAGTTCTACCATCTGGGCCCTGTCGCCAGTTCGATTCCCGTCGGTGCCACCAGTATTTTCATTGAACATACCGATCCGTCTGGACCAGTATTTTCATTGAACATACCGGCCCGTCTGGAAGTGTTGGAACTGCCCTTGCGGGGGTGTCATTAGAGCTTATCGTCAATTCTTCGTACTCCCCTCACGGGTGAGACGATGGAGGCGCATGTGCAGAAATGCATCAGCCATTGACAGAGAAGCACTATTATTATTATTATTATTATTATTTACTATATCTGAGGTGTACTGATGCAGCTAATGGCATATCCTCAACGGACATAAGCCTCCAATACCCTTGTTCGAGGTCCTCCACCCCCCGTGTCAGTCTCTCGCCTGATGATCGGGGCCACCGATGGAGCTCCTGAGGGCAAGACTGCACTAAGCCGAGGTTATTCCGCAGTCCCAGCAACCTCTTGCAAGACGTCACCGAATGTGCAAGTGCATACACCAAGCGCGGTTGCTAGAGCTGCCTCGAAACCCCACCCATAACAATCTGGTGTCTGCTGGGTCCTGGGCTATCAACCAGCATATGCGGAGTTTAAGATCTTTTACGCGCGCAACGACCCTCCTCCCCAGCTTCTACCACCAAAGGGTTATGAGTTGGCGTCACAGTTTAACGCCTTGAGGCCATTGGGCTGGAACTCTGTTTAGCAAGTGTGACTAGGTTTTTTCATCGGGATTTCCCTCAAATATGTCACAGTCAACACTCCAAGGTATTATTATTATTATTATTATTATTATTATTATTATTATTATTATTATTATTATTATTATTATTATTATTATTATTGTGGACACCGTGATAGCCCAGTGGTCAAGTTCTACTATCTGGGCCCTGTCGCCAGTTCGATTCCCGTCGGTGCCACCAGTATTTTCAT